>WEDG01009622.1:0-19248 GCA_017591395.1 Schistocephalus solidus | reverse complement strand
CGCGGGGTTACGTATTGCCTATCTACCATACTCTCCCTCCTCCCCCACCTGGAGCCCGGTGTCAAGACAGAGTCAAGAAGACCGGAGGCGGGAGAGGACGCAGGTGGCTGGCGCGGCTGGTCCCTTAAGTCCTAGCTCGCCCCCTAGGGCGTGCTACCACACTCCTATGTTCGGCATTTGTTATGGGAGCGCAACCCGAATAACGCATGCCATGCCCTAATGTGGCCCCCGTGTTGGTCCAACGCATCTACCACGTGGCCCGTTTAGGGAGCACAAATTGCTCCGCGGCCGGGAATTGAACCCGGGCCTTCCACGTGACAGGCGGAGATACTCACCACTATACACACAAACAAACACACACACACACACGACAGTTCGACCGTCGTAGTCCGACGATGTCCACCGTATGCTCATGGAAAGTTGAGCAGGGACGCGACTTGCGCGCGACGCAGTTTAAAGTGATAGCAGACTTGCGCTGCATCTACCGCACTTTCTCCCTCCTCCCACCTGAGCCCGGTGTCAAGACATCGAACCGCGGGAAGACCGGAGGCAGCGCAGCTGGCGCGGCGGGTCCCCTGTCGTCCTAGCTGCCCTCTAGGCGTGCCACCACACCTCCATGTTCGGCATTTTGTTATGGAGCGCAGCACGTAAACGCATGCCATGCCCTGATGTGGCCCCCGTGTTGGTCCAACGCATCCACACGTGGCCGTTTAGGGGGCACAGTAGCACTACACACACATACACACGACAGTTCGACCGTCGTAGTCCGACGATGTCCACCGTATGCTCCATGGGAAAGTGGAGCAGGGACGGTGACTTGCGCGTGATTTAGTTTACAGTGATAGTAGACTTGCGCTGCATCTACCGCACTCTCTCCTCCCCCACCTGAGCCCGGTGTCAAGACAGAGTCAAGAAAACCGGAGGCGGGAGAGGACGCAGGTGGCTGGCGCGGCTGGGTCCCCTAAGTCCTTGCCGCCCCTAGGCGTGCCACCACACCTCCATGTTCGGCATTTGTTATGGGAGCGCAACCCAAATAACGCCTGCCGTGCCCTAATGTGGCCCCCGTTTTGGTCCAACGCATCTACCACGTGGCCCGTTTAGGGGGCAGAAACACGACAGCTCGACCGTCGATTTCGACGATGTCCACCGTATGCTCCACGGAAGGGTGGTGCAGGGGCGGTAACTGGCACGTGAATTAGTTTTAAGTGATAGTAGCCTTGCGCTGCAGCTACCGCACTCTCTCCTCCTCCCCCACATGAGCCCGGTGTCAAGACAGAGTCAAGAAGACCGGAGGCGGAAGAGGACGCAGGTGGCTGGCGCGGCCGGAGCCGCCCCTGGGCGTGCCACCACACCTGGCTCGGATCCCACGGAGTGGGAGTGCCATAAAGGCCACATTAAGAAGGAGCCATTGCAGCCTGACTCTCAGTCCGCCAGTCAGCCACTCCACACAAGACACACATTGGGCTGACCACGCGGTCCGAGTTATCCCGTCAGTTGGCAACCTTCCAAGCAATGGCTTTTAGCGCACCGTGATAGTTTTAAGCGCGTCAGATGGTTTATAGTGAGGAACATGCGCTGAGCTGTCGATCTCACTCTCTCCCCAACCCCCACCATCAGACACTGTCCGAGCCGGTCAGTTGCCTGATGTGGGAGTGGGCGCATTGGCTGACGGATCGGCGTACCCGTCTTCGCGCGCCACAGCACGACCTGGCCCCCCATAACGCACACACCAGGATTCACTAAACTCAGGGGATATGGAGCAGCCATCGCCGTCTGACTCCCAGTCCACTGGTCAGCCACTCGACACACACAGCACATACACTGAGCCGACGGCGTGGTCTGGTGGAAGCGTCAGATTGGCAGACTTCCCAGCCACGGTTCCTAGGAAACCGTGATATACTCTGGTAAATGGTGATTGTGAGGGTGTCGTTAATTTATTAGTGTAGGTAGTGTGTGCTGATGTAGCTTAGCCTCCGGTGGTTTACCGGAGGTTGTCGTGGAGGCGCATGTGTCCTAATAGGCCCATGCGGTGTGTAAATGTGCGTGAGCATTGAGGGCAGTGAAGGCAGGCGCGTCGACTGTATGTCGGAGCCCCAGGCACTGGTTCATTAGCCTCCGTGCGATGGATTCGCAGTTGACCGATCAGGCTGATGCGTGAGTTGAAGTTGCGGGCGCAGTGTGGGCAGGAGAAATCGGTAGAGGCTGGGGGGGATGCCATTCATGGTAGTGGGGGTGGCAGGGGCGCTAAGAATGGCAGGAGTGCAGGGTGTGCATGATGTATCGGTGTTGCTGGCATTGTGGTGAATTCCGCTGTCATGGATGCGCATGTGACCGAATAGGCCCATGCGATGAGTGAATGCGCGAGGACAGTGAGGGCAGTGGAGGCGACGATCTCTGCTGTGTGATGGTGCTCCAGGCACTGGCTCACCGGTCTCTGTACGATGTATTCGCAAGTGACCGATCAGACCGATGCGTGAGGTGAATGTGTGGTCGCATTGAGTACAGCTTTGGAGAGATTCCCCATCGCTGATGGTGGTGGTGGTAGTGAAGGCGGTGGTGGGGGTAACAGGCGATGAGTAGATGGATGTGGTCTCTATGATGGTGGGAATAATGGAATTGATGCCAGGAGTGAGGGTGGGGGAGTCGAAAGGAGGGTTGGCAGAATTTGACGTAGAAATTGGAATTGTCGGATTGTTGTTGCATTGCGCCCGAAGATGTCCAACCAGGCCGATTCACGCGCTGAAGATGCGTTGACAGCGCGGGCATGTTGGCAGGGCCTGGGCATTGGCGGTGTTGGTTCGGGGCGCTGGCGACTTTCGTGCCGCTCTTTTGACCTTGGCGGCGGCGATCCGGTTGGCCTCATAAATTGCTGAACCAGTCTTCACTGATCTTCTCCATGCCGGTCTATCCTGGGCAAGGTCCTCCCAGGTCGCCGAGTTGATTTGCAGTTGCTTCAGCGATTTCTTCAAAGTGTCCTTGTAGCGTCGTTTTTGACCACCCTGTCGGCGAGAACCCGTAGCGACATCTCTGTAGCAAAGTCGTTTGGGTAGTCGCTCGTCGTCCATTCTTACCAGGTGGCCGCTCCATCGCAGTTGCACTTGCCTCAGCATGGCATGGATGCTGAGGATTCCGGTCTGCTCCAGGAGTTCCGTGCCCGGTATCCTGTCTTGCCATCTCAGCTTCAGTATTCTGCGGAGGCAGCTGAGATGAAAGTGATTCAGCTTCCTGTCTTGGTTCGAATGGACGGTCCAGGATTCCGCTCTGTAAAGGAGTGTCGTCAAGACGACCCCCTTGTACATCTTAAGTTTGGTGTTCTGGTGAATACCGTGGCGATTCCACACGGAGGCCTGCAGCCGGCCGAATGCCTGACTAGCTTTGGAGATCCGTTGGGCAACCTCGTCATCGATTCTCGTGTTGCGCGACATCGTGCTTCCTAGATAAGCGAAGGTTTCCACGTTTTTAGTTGAGCACCGTTGACATTGATTCGAGGAGCATTGTATTCCGCGCTGGGTGGCGGCTGGTGCATGACAACCGTTTTGGCTGTACTGATTGTTAATCCAAAATCGGCGCAGCCTTCGGCGAAGAGGTCCATGCTCCTTTGCATGTCCTCCTCCGTCACGGTGTTAAGGGCGCAGTCGTCCGCGAAGAGCATGTCATGGACTGTAGTCGTTGACGCGCGCGTTGTAGCCTGCATACGCCGACTGTTGAGAAGGTGCCCGTGAGTTCTGTAGGCGATGCGGATACCAGGCTGCTCCTCACGGTAGGCGAGAACATGAGACTGAAGAGGGTGGGGGCCAGTACGCAGCCCTGCTTCACTCCTTTGGTCACTGCGAATGCTTCGGATACCGTCCCGTTGTCAGTGACGCGCGCCGTCATCCCGTCATGAAGCTGACGCACCATGTGCGTGAACCGCTCAGGACAACCAAATTTCTGCATGACTTTCCACAGTCCGTCACGATTCACCGTGTCAAAGGCTTTCGTTAGATCCACGAAGGTAGTGTATAGGTGAGTTCGCATCTCCTGACACTTCTATTGTAGCTGGCGGGCGGCAAAGATCATATCGGTTGTTCCGCGGTGTCGGCGGAAGCCACATTGGCTTTCCGGGAGCAGGCCCTGCTCTAGGTGACCGTTCAGACGATTGAGAAGGATACGTGCGAACATCTTCCCGGCGATGTTGAGCAACGAGATGCCTCTGTGATGATCACAGAGTTGCCGGTTCCCTTTCCGTTTGTAGAGATGGACGATGGCCGCGTCTTTGAACTCCTGAGGAACTTGTCCTTGGCGCCACATCTCCTGGAAGAGTGTTGTTAGTTCTGCCATCAGCCGGGGCCCATCGTGCTTGTAGACTTCCGGTGGGATTGCGTCGGATCCCGGTGCCTTACCGCTGGAAATCTGCTGCATGGCCTGGATTGTTTTGGTAGGGAAGGCGGCAGATCCAGGTCATTGTTCGTGTCCACTTGAGGGAGCTGGTCAATGGCAGCATCGGAGATGGCTGATGAGCAATTAAGGACACTTCTGAAGTGCTCGGTCCAGCGCTTCAGAATTTGCGATTTCTCTATCAGCAGTGTTGTGCCGTCAGAGCTGAGCAGTGGTGCGGTCCCCTTTATACACTCTCTAGTGAGTGCACATAGTCGGCAATTTTGGCTCCGAAATGGCAAATACGATGGCGGACTTCGGATACAACGGCACTCAAAACGTGGAATCCATATTTGCGCGCGAGTTGTCTTCCAGTCTCATTGGGTAGAGTGGACTTGAATCGAAGTGACTTCGTAAGGATACCACGATCGCGTGAGCTGTGGAGGAAATTTAGTTGTTCGTAAGCCGTCGCCTGTCTCTGTGCGAATTTCTCCCAAAGTCTGGCAAGGATAAGCGTTTGACGCCCATAAAACAGATGAAAATATGGTCATTGTGCCTGCTGACAAAGGTGGCGCAACTGTTATCATGGACAAGACCCACTACGTCAACAAGACAATCCAGATCGTCAATAGCAAGGAGGCGTACACCCCATTTGATGTGGACGCAACGAAAAAGCAGGCCGCTGCTGTAAAGAAGAAGGTTAACGAACTCTCTCGATTGAAACTCATTAGCCCCGAGGACTCCAGATTTATGATCCGCAGTGCCCCCCGTGTCGCACATGCATATGTCCTTCCAAAGATGCACAAAGCTGATGCACCATTGAGGATGATAGAACTGCTTCTTGGATCCCCCACATACAATCTTGTGAACTGTCTATACGGAAACCTAAAGCACCTCAGTGATGGATTACAATCCAGCGTCTGAAACTCGCAGGCATTCCTACATACAATTCAAAGATTTCAAGTAAGTCATGAGGAATGTGTTGTATCGCTCGACGTTTCTGTTTTCCTCTATGCCGCATGACTTGGCCATTTACAGCATACAGCGACGCCTAGAGGAAAATCCTATCGGCATTTAAAAGAGCACGTTTCAGACATGCTTAAGCTCTGCCTTTAGAACTAATGTCCGTTCGATGGCAAATACTATAAATAAGTTTAGCTCACCCCAATGGGCTCCCCAATATCGGGGCTACTTGCCAAACTAGTCTTACAACGACTAGTAGAAAGCGTCTTCCAACGTTTCAAACCAAATATGTGGCTCCGCTACGTAGATGACGCATTCTCTATCATAAAAACTTAGGACATTTATCAAGTGCACCAGAGTCTGAATGGGGTCTTCCCGGCTATAAAATTTACTCGCGAAGCTGCAACAAGAGATACACTCCCATTCCTACACGTGAGTATATAAAGACTCACTGATGGTGGACTCGCAACAAGCGTCCACCGAAAGGACTCTACTGTAGAGAGCGTGCTTAACTATGCAGGTAGCCATCCTGCGGCCCACAAAAGAAGCTGTGTTCGCACCCTTTTCCATCGGGCCTTCCGCCATTGCATCAGCGATAACCTTCTTAAGAAAGAACTACCGTATTTATATCAGTTCTTCCTGTCCACTGGATACGCCACGAGCTTCGTCAAAAATTGTCTTCGACGCCAAGCACAATCGCAGAACCTTGTTTCTAATGTAGATATAGTGCCATGGAAATTTTATTCCTTACCGTACATGCAAGGTGTTTCCGAAAATATATCTCGAAAATTAAGTCACTAGCATCTCTGTCGCCCACATGCCTGCATCCTCCACACGCGCAACCCTATGCCGAGGAAAGTACCCCCTACCCAGAAAACAATTAAGCTATGTCAATTACCGCATACCATGCGCCAACGGCCCTTCTGTTTACGTTGGTCATACAGGCCGACGTCTTGAAACTCGCATCAACGAACATAAGCTAACCGTTCGCCGACGTGACTCTTTATTACTCGTGTTTCGCACTCCCTGAGTTCGACCACCGCTTCGATTGGGACGGTACCGAAGTGATCGCCATGGCCAACACCAAACAGACTCGAGAATTCCTCGAAGTTTGGCACTCTAGCACGATCAGCATTAACCGCAACGTCGATCTAGACACTCATTAAGAAGGGCTACGTGCACGAATTATTAACATGCGCCCACCTCCTAGCAACGACTGCTAATCCTTGCGACATTTCGAATCTCACTTTTTGCCACCCCCACCTCTCACACGGCGAACCGCAATTAAACGTTACAACACCTCCAACCGACGCATTGACCCCTACATCCAACCCAAATCAACGAACGATAATCTAGCCGGCCGTATTTACCAGCCGCCCACTTACCCCTTTAAAACAAGCAAACGTAATTATTCTCCCCTCACTTCCCCATCCCAAAACATGCGCCAATCAAGTGTCCATCCACCACCCTCTCACGCCAGCTGTTTGTTTGTCACTATCTGTCCTGTCGCGCCAACTGATCTAGTTCGACGACCTCACTTTCTCCCCTGTTCCTTTCGTCTGACGTCGGGTTAGTGCCACCAACTTGAAAATTTATGAGTACAACTCGATTTCCCGAAGAGCGTTTTTTTCATTATACTATCTCGGAATGCAAACCACCTCAGTTATTCAATATATATATATATATATATATATATATATATATATACATATATATATATCGAGCTCATCATCTCCCGAAGAAGACGAAGAAGATGGGACGAGTTCATGGACCGGAATGTATTTTTGACTGACGTTTTGGAAACCCCCTCGTATATATATATATATATATATATATATATATATATATATATATATATATATATATATATATATATATATATATATATATATATATATATATATATATATATACATATGATAGTGTGGGGCTCACCGATCTGCTTAAGGAACATGCATGTTCCGTTGTGCCCTGGAGCTCAGACTAGAGCCCTCGCAGGCGGTCGCATAGCGACGTGTAGCATATGATGGAATGGAACCGACAAAGACAAGGGAGACCGGAATGGCCATTTGTGGCTTATTAGCCGTCATCAGCCAGCCATACCCAAACCCAGGCGCTGCGGCGCCCGAGCCTCGAACTCGCGACCTTGTTGGGCAGAAGTCCAACGCTCTACCCACTGCGCCACGAGCTCGTTGTCTTGCCGGTTTCGATCGGGAATATTGACATTGGTAATGGGGCGCTCACCGATCGGTTACAGGACTCACTCGTCCCGTTGTGCCTTGGGGCTAACTCTCAAGCCCCGCCAGCAGCCGTAGGGCAGCTAAGTACATAGGCAGAATAACATGACCGACAAAGGCAAGGGAGACTGGAATGGCCATTTCTGGCTTATTAGCCGTCATCAGCCAGCCATACCCAAACCCAGGCGCTGCGGCGCCCGAGCCTCGAACTCGCGACCTTGTTGGGCAGAAGTCCAACGCTCTACCCACTGCGCCACGATCGAAACCGGCAAGACAGGGGTCGAATGCTTCAGGTTTGTATATCACTCAGCCTCGAAAAGACTGACCTACGTTAAGGTCGTGGTTCTGTGAGTCCTGGTTCTCCGAAAATACCAGATTTGGCACTATTTAAGAATAAAAAAGCTAGGTTATAACCAAAGCTTCGTAAGCCATGAATGATACTGCATGTTTATTCTAGTTTGATTTTTTTACCTTGCTGTGTTTGTGGGACTCCTACTTAGGTAAATGCCTTCTGTGTGGATCCATGGTCGTGCACACGTTGTTGAGACCCAAATAGGGCATAAAAGTCCATCCGCTGAATAACACGCTACTTATTTACCCTTTAGGGCGAATATGTCACAGAAGTAGATGAGACTGCCGCTGAGGTCTTCCATGATTTCACTGCCCGCGCCTATAATCTTCAATGGGACAGTGATGCTGATGACTACCGTGAAATTCCCCGTTGAGTTAAAGGCTCATTGATGTCTATTGTCTTTCATTTTTGGAATTGACTTTGTATCTCCTTGATTTTTTTCTACCACTTCTTCTATAATTTCAAAGTCTTGACATAGTACACCCCTATATTAATTGCCCTATTCTTATCTGTCAGTCGCTCAGTTCTTTTGGAACGAATTCTCCATGACAAGAACATGTTTTCCCTTGGCTATTAAATATTCCGGTCTTTTACCTTCAACAACTTGAAGAAGGCAGTCTTGTAGTCATGACTTGCTTCCTCGTTGAGTGCCTATTTTTGCAAAAACCTTTTTACTCAAAAATGATATTGTAACAAATATACTTGATTGAAATTTTATCGTCTATTGTTGTTGAAAAAATGCTCACGTCGGCAACGTTTACATTTTAACCCATTCAAGATCCCTTCTGTGCAGCATTACTGTGGTTTGCACGGTATGATATGAACTGGATTGAAATTTGATAGCAGGAGCAACTGGAAGCAGGCGCGATTCTGAGAGCTTAAACTAATCATTTCAGATTGCTTCTCACCGGTCAGTAGACGTCGGTCATTGCTTACCACTCATCTCTGCCTGAAACGTTTCTAAAGTCCAGTTTGGAATTTATCAGGATTGAAGAGAGCATATCTTCCGATGAATCCTAGGGACAATCCATGCTGTTTTAAAACAGCGAAGTCAAGATATCTGGGCAATTGATGCCTCGTTTTTTTTTCAGTCATTTTACTCGATTTCAAGAAATTGAGCAGACGTAGGCTTACCTTGCGATGCTGTAAACAAAGTAGGGTGAGGGGAATGCAAAACTCCAGCACAAGCCGTCCTCCAGCTCGGTTCAAGAAAGAAATTATTCGTTTTATGAATCTGCAGTTAACTGTTAAAATCCATATTTATTTAATATAACAGAGACGCCGATCGATCTGGTTACTTTATGAACATGCTCTTTCCAGTCTTGTTTTCCCACTCCAACCTAGAGTTTTCTCAGATAGTCGCATAGCGAAAGGTAGTGATGCACATTTAAGTACGAACAATCCCAGGACTGCGAGATGGCCATTTGTGACTTCCTGGCTGCTGTCACCTGCTAGACCCTTACCGGAGATTTGCGTGGTGCAGGGCTTGTACCCTGACTTAGGCGGGGAACAAAATCGAAAGCTTTATTAATAGTGTTGCTAAACATTCCTATTGAAAAATGCAAAAGACAATTTGGCGAGCATACATTAGCTTTCGATAAATTCTCGTCAACCTTTTACATCTATGTCACTGTAAATAAGTCAAATATGCGGCTTCGTAGAACAAATCGTACGGCTACGGTCTTCCCTTGTCTGCGGATTGTAAATATTAACTTATATGGTCCTTGTGGTACCCGAACCATATGTCCTACGGAGTCAGATATGTCGATGTAGTCAAAACTAGCAGGCCGGATGGGGGGTGTCATTGTACCATCGGATTATTTATGCATCGAAGGACTGCACTTCCTCAGTTCGCCTTGGACTGCAATCCTCGCACTGTTCCTCCCTTGTGTTTAGAACTTCGCCATTATCGGCTGCCCGGACTTGGTTGCAACCACCTTTTAGCAGTTGAAGGTTTAGGCGTCGCTTAAGTTGTCTCGCACTGCGGTACTTCGTTTGATACCATCTACCTAGACTTTAGGTAGCCCACCCCAAAAACATTAAAGATAGTGATTTTCATTGTACGACTATAAGGCAATCCGAAAAATTTGATGTTTCCAATCACAGTTTAAAAAAAACTTCGTAACGTGTCACTGCTGATTTTGGCTATATGCTTTCTAACCAAACAGCCCAGATTCGGACTCCTCGGCCAGGTGTTGGGCTGTTGCCATAAATCGATTCGCGGTTTCCGATATCTCCTTTGTGAAAGCCTCTCGTATTTCAACCCAGAAAACACTTCATACTGCTAGACTCGCTTGCATTAGCATCTTTAGTAACTAGAGATTGTGCTCTGGTGAATCAGCTGATTTGTGCACTTCTAACCTTGTGATTCTGCCACAAGCCATTAATTCTGTTATCCCTCTTCCGTCGTGATCTTTCAGAACGATAACCGTATGACGTACGAGGGTAAGCGCTCTGGATGTTTGCCGTTTATTCATCCTCAACAGTATTCAGCACTTTGGCCATAACAAACGACGAACCCTGTAAATCTTCTGAGTGGGACACAGTGGTGGCTTTGGCGTGAATTTGATTACGACGGAGCAGACTCGAGCAACACCTATCCCATTTTATAATCCCCGTACCTGCAATGTTCCCATAACAAGTCAAAATCCAGACAATTAGAGATGGGCGCTGCTGACGCTTAGATCCAGTCTTCGAGAATGGGTCTCTGCGGACCGCTCCCACCAATCCTGAGTCGGACTGAAAGATATAGTTGACAGACGTGTATAACAAGATTTTTTAGCGCGTCCGGACGAATTAAGGGTGTACTTGTTTGTTATAATGATGTTAATTTATGCTGAGCTGACCACATCCTCTCCTCTATGTTATTTACTGGCTGGCTGAGGATGAGATCCAGAGCAGTATGTAGCGTAGTATAAAACATCAAATGGGCTTGCATCTTATGCACTTGAGGTGTCATAAAAAATAGTTACGAGAAATCACTGCAGTCTGGCCCTTGTTTCAAATCATAGCATGCTATCCAGTCGGCTGACTTACTTCCACGTCAAAATACCTAGCGTTTTGTGATAGTGAGGGGAGTAAAAAACTGAAATTTTAAAACTGGAGCATCTACGAAAAAGGCATAGGGGAACGATAGGGGTCCACTGGTGTTTATCGCAGAAGACCATTACGGATAAACACAAGGGAGAATGACCACTTATGGCTTATTAGCCGTCATCAATCAGTCCTACCTACCCCCAGGTGGTGCACCACCCGAGGTTTGGTCCGAGACCTGCTGGCTAGAAGTCCAACGCCCATTGAGCAACGAGCTCGTTGTCTTGCCGGTCGCGATCGGGTATATTGAAAGTGATAAATGAACACTCATTGACCGCGGCACCGGACATACTCGCTCCATTGGATCTTGTTACTAGAACCGATCGCAACCGACACGAAAACGAGTCCGTATCTCAATATTTGGGGCGGTCGGCTTTTAATCCCCAAATCGCGGGTTCGAGCCTCAAGAGTTGCACAACCTGGTTTCGGCTATGTCTAGCTAATGTCAGCTATTAATTCAGATATGGCCGTAAGGTTATCTTATATATCCCCCTTCACAGGACAAGGAAAAAATAGCACCCCGCCCATGTAATGAAGTTGGAACTGCCTTGGTCTTACGCCACGATACAACCAGTTGGAACGGTTAGTCCAAAAATTGTGGTGTACAGACAGACGGGCCTCATAATACGCCATGAATAAACTAATCTCACGTTTACTGGAGCTCGCCAAGTGTGCGAAGAGCTGAAAATATCAACCGTTTAATGATTTGAATGCGCGTATTACGCTGTAAGTAGGTGATTTTTAAATTTTGAGTGGGAATTTATCGAAAGCGCTACAGTTGGGGACATTCAATGAAGTTGTCTGTTTGCATGAATTTTGTATAATCACGGGCGAGGACACCTTGAAGACCGTTCAGAAAGAATTCAAGTGATAATTTAAAATTATAACTTGTTCAACAGCCTTTAAGGGCTGTTGCTCGAATGTTTGATTAGGAGAAGCTGAAATGGCTGTTCGATAAAATCTCAACCTTGCAACAATCCGCAGAATCTTATACTTTCAAGGCAGGCTCACGGAACTGGATTTGTACTGGCAAGATGTAGTCACGTTTACCTCGACCCTATGGATTCATACCCCTGTCCCATGGCAGTTTTCGGCTCCTCACTTATATGGATTGATTCAACCGATGGCCGGAAGCTACCCCTCTACCAGATATCAAGACTTCAACAGTAGTAAAGGCTGTGCTCGATCGTTGGGATGACATTTTAGGCGCCTTCTTCTAATGTTACGATTGATCGCAGTGCCCGATTTAAATCTCACCTGCTCCAGTCTCCTTTCTTCTTAGTGTGTAGCCGAAGGTTTCAAAATCAGAATTCAGGGAAAACTGACGGGTTTGGGCCAGCTTTTACTGAAAGAAAAAGCGTAAAGGAGGCTCTGAACGCAGTTTCCGCAAGCTGTCTCTTCAGGCAAGTCCTGTCAGCCGTTTTTACTGTTCGTCCATACACGACGTGGGGGCGTCGTCGACCAATACATGAAGAAAAAATATCGATCTGCGTCACGGAGTCGCAAACCGGAGAACGAGTCACGCGATTGGGCAGAGGTTGTCATGCCCGAGCACGCAAGGCTTGACAGGCGAAGGCAATATGAGTCAGCAGAGGCGCTGTCGCCTGTGAAAACGGACCCACGCACAGTCCCTACCCTGACAACACTAAATCTACTCCTTTGGACACCCCTGACACCATCACTCTTGTTCGTGGGTTGTTTATCAACTTACGCTGTCTTTATTTAACGTATATTACTATACCAGCTTGATTTTGAATGACTGGAAATGTGATGATGATGAATTTGATGTCGGTTGCGTTCTCGCGTCTTTATATGCGTGCTTAAAAATCGATACTCATTTGCTGTTTGTGCCAATAAGCAGTTGCCATGGGTGTCAGTTGTGTGCGTTGAAGGTTTTACGTCTCTTCAAATTTTCTTGAGCTTTTTTACACGGCAGTTAACTCAATGTATAGAATAATGCATTAACTAATCTGCTCTACTGTCTGCAACGATGGACCCGAGCGATCGATGAAGGAAATAAGGTGCACACAGTCTACATAGACTTCGAGAAGGCCTTTGATAGCGTGCCACAACCGTATTGGGGTGAGGGGCAAGCTTTTGAAGTGGATCAAAAACTTCTTGATTGGGCAATCTCAGATTGTCCGTCTTGGCGATCAACAATCGGTGGTGGTGGTTGAGAGTGGGGTTCCTCAGGGCTCCGTCCTTGGCCCTATCCTCTTCCTTATATACATTAATGACTGCGTAGCTGGCTTGACCTATGACAGCGCCATGTTTTCTGACGATATAAAGCTTTGGAAGGTTATCCAAAACGCAGCTGATGAAGAAAATCTACAGACGAACTTGCATCGACTCGAGGAATAGTCGCACAACTGGTTCCTCCCATTCAATGCTACCAAGTGCAATATTCTGCGATTCGGCAGAACCGGATCCAGGCACCACATAATTTACTATCTAGACGACACACCGCTACCAGAGGTAGAGGCTCAGAAAGATCTAGGAGTATGGATCACGCCCACACTGAGGCCATCGTTCCATTGCTCAAAAGTAGCAAAATCTGCCATGTCAAGCTTGTATCTAATTAAGCGAGCGTTTGCAAAGTTAAACAAATAGTGCTTTAATAAGGTCTTCGGGATGTTCGTGCGACCAAAATTAGAATTTGCCATACAAGCCTGGAGACCGTGGTCTGTCAAAGACCACAACACCCTTGAGAAGGTCCAAAGACGTGCAACCAAGCTTGTTCAAGGTCAAAGCTGCCTGCCTTACGAGATACGATTGTCTAATCTTGATCTGTTTCCTCTGGACTATATACAGCTCTGCGGTGACCTAATACAAGCCTTTAGCATGCTGCGGGGTCAGGATTGTTGCCTTGCATCAGGCGACTTCTTTGAGCTGGCCACTACCACTACTTTGCGAGGGCATCCCATTAAACTACGTGTGACGGGTGCAAGACTCGACACAAGAAGGTTCTCCAACAGAGTGATAAAGGCCTGGAATTCTCTGCCTGTGAACATAATCGTGTCCCCATCCGTTGACACTTAAGCGGAAGTTTGACCAGTACAGCCATAAGTACCACCACGACATCCGAACCTAACACATTTCCTGAAACATATTCCCATCCACAATTTTAGCATTATGTAAAATACTACTCTCTATTTTTGAGTAACATTAGTTTATAATTGTTTGTCCGATGCCCTGCAGTGTCGGGGAGATAACCCTGTGTCCAACGTCCATTATATATCAGCCTTTTTTTAAATTTGCAGTGTCATTGACATCAATAGGGAGCTCAAAGGCTTCGCCTCTATTTCCCTTAATAAAACTGAACTGAAATTGTCCGAAATTCCCTTAAGTTTGGTTATCTTTGGAGTCTGATAGTTAATGCAAATATTCCTGTTTCGAGTTTAATTTTTTTACATATGCAGCTTACCTAGTGGATCGAAGTTGTTCAGTCGAACGCTAACCAGAGGTTGCATTATTGACCAGGCTCATTACAAAGTAAGCTAAGGACGACAGACGACCAAAACTAACTTAAGTGCTGAGTTTCACTCGAGGTATTGCCTGTCCTAGTCAGAGCATACTCACCTAGTTAACAAACAACAACGTAGGCAACCACACACATCTAACTGCTATCAACACAGTTCCGAGAGATATTCTCCCGGCCACTTGTACGCTGGTTTATTGAGCAGCGAAGAAGGTAATGGTCGCAGATAATGTACAGACGAAGTGATAACGTGAAAAATGCTCAAAAACCTGCCTAAATAACAACAACCGGAGCGGAGATAAAATAAACAACTCGCGCCCCCCAAATTATTACACCGAGAGGCGCAAAATTCTACGGTGAAAGGTTGAAAGATGAACGAAGAAGCGGCAGGAGGCTGAAGTCGACGTGTTGTGGGGTGGGGAAAGTGGGTGAACGGAAGTGGTTGAAGAGAAAGCTTGCCGCCAGCAACAACCAATCGGAGAACTCAATGGTTGGCCGACCAGACGAGTAAGGGACGAGACTACTTATACCGTCTTCATGCGGCGCTTTGCCTCGATTATATGCTTCAGGTAGAACTCTCCCGCACGATATGACGAACGAACTAAAGGTCCACTGGCTGTGTAAAGGAATCCCAAACTCTTCCCAACTTCCTCCCAATATGCGAACTTGTCGGGATGTACGTACTCCCTCACCTAAAAGAAAAAAACGTACAGGTTAGAGATGTTGATGGTGACAACGTTGACCGTTTCGACTCAAATTGTGTGGAGTGGACCGCATTTAAAGGCAAAAAATACTAAATTGGGATGCAGAGTTTGGCACCGGGAAAAATGGTGATTGAACTCTGCTGTCTTCAGTCGATTTCCGGCATATTTTCTTCCTTAGCAATATCAGAATGGTCAGAAAATTCAGCCTGTTACAAGAATAAACTGAAGAAGTGTCGTTAGCCAGTTTCACATTGATTATCACTAGCAGAAGAAACAGATGATTGTAATTTATGCTACTGAATCCTGAACATATTTTGCAAAACACTGCCCAGCACTTTACGCAAATTCCGTATTATTGACATTTCGGGTGTTTAGTTTTCCAGGTCTTCGACACCTGGAGCTGGAGCATAGCTAATTGAGGATAGCCAACGAACCGAAAATGATGATTTTGTCTTTTTAATCTTCATGGACATCTTACTACGATTGATTGCTTGTGGCTTTGAGAAGCTCTAAAGGGGTCCTAGATCAATGCCTAGGCGTAAAACTGAGGGTCTGTAGTCCGCCCTACAAGTAGACCGCATTAATCAATGCCTGTGACAAGTGACTGGAAATATGTGGAAATCTGCGGGACCTCCTGAAGTTACATACGCTTATCAATAGCTGTGCTTCGGAAAAACAGGCCCCCGAGAAGGTGATACCTGACTGTTGGCCTAACTTATGGCTATCAGCGCGTTAACAGGTGATAGGCAGTGGAACGGCCTTCAGCGAAAGGTAGCTTAGAAATAAGAAGGAATAAAATGCGGTGACAATACTTCCGGGCGTGACTGGGGGCCACTATGCAATAAGATAACGTATAAACGGGTCAGAAGTTCTAGAAAAGCTGGCATACGGTTGAGGATTTTAGCCATTCGGTAGGACCTCACCTGCCGTTGGAACAATCCTGAAACCTGAAAATCGTATGCGGCAATGGTGGATGAATAAAAAACTGCGGGAGAGCAGGAGTCTCTTTGCATAAAGGTCGTTCAATACAGCTGTTATCTGAAGAGTCACGGTTGGCCTGGGGATTGTCGGAGGGCTACATTCCGCGCGCCCTGGTTGGACTTGTCGAGGGCCACTGGTGTCCACAGGAGAGTTTTTTGCCCACTAACAACGGCAACATCCACCTAGACTACTGCTCACAGCAGTGCGATATAAGCCCAGAGGTATTAGTTTAGCAGCCGCTCCACTGTTTCAGTCGATGGCCCTGACAAGCGGGCTAACCTGCAGGCGCTCCGCTAACGCACTACCCACCCTCACGCTTGACCTGAGCTGAGTCAAGGCTGCGTACATCAATTGGGCTATCTTAAGCGCGTCGACCGAAGTATTTTGTCCGTATGTGCCCTTTTGACTATGCATCCGAGAGTTAGCCCTTAAACCAACAAATAACCTGTTCCAAACTTAGACAGTCACTCCTTCATGTTGAAACTAACATGAATAAACACGTAAACAATACACCGCTGATCACATGCTCCCAAACAGACGCTTTGTTTTGCCGCAAAAGCAAACACACATCTCACGGCAACCTGCCCTGTTTATCGAGTAAAATGCTCCTTATAGACCATTGACTTATCCTGCAGACGGAAGTAATTATATGTGCGCGTGTGTGTGTGTGTGTTGTGCCCCCTAAACGGACAACGTGTTAGATGCGTTGGACCAACACGGGGGCCACATCAGGGGCAGAACAAATGCCGAACAGGGGGTGTGGCGGCAGGCCTAGGGGCGGCTAGGGCCAAGGAGCCCCGGCTGCGCCAGCCACCTACGCCTTATCCCATCTCCGGTCCTATTGACTCTGTCCTGACACAGGGCATAGGTAGGGGAGAATAGAGTGCGGTAGATGCTGCACAAGTCTACTATCACTTTAAACTAAATCACGCACAAGTCACCGTACCTGCACCACTCTGCTGTGGAGAGTACAGTGGACCTCGTAGAAATCGACGGTCAAACTATCGTGTGTGGGTGTGTTTGTGTCCTACGGTGGGGGCGACAGCAACCCCGTAGGCGGCCCAGGCTAACTCTGGTCGCTCTCCCACTAAAATAAAACCGTGACCCATAGTGGAGTTCGGCAGCCGTCTGGGATGTCCGAGCAGCCCTATGTAGGGACAGCACTGCTTGCCTCCTCGCCGAAGAAGGGGCTAGAAAAGGTACCCTAAACAAATGCAGCCGGCCGCGGCTCGCAGATCGCAAAGTACGCGGTCGTAAAACTCAAACAAACCACAATACCCTCGTCCCCATTCCCCGCGCCATACCTTCCAGGCTGCTCGGGTGAGTCCGCTCACACTAGCAGCCTGAAATGTTTGTTCCCTTTTAGACAATCCGAGGGGCAACCGGCCGGAACGGAGGACAGCACTAGTCACTCGGGAACTGGCGCGCTACAAGGTGGAAATTGCTGGTCTCAGCGAGACCCTATTCTCTGGGCAGGGTCAGCTGGAAGAGGTGGGTGCTGGCTACACCTTCTTCTGCAGCGGCCGGCCAAGGGCAGAGCGACGCGACGCTGGTGTCGTCCTTGCCATTCGGAACGACATCGTGGGACGTCTGTCCTGTCTGCCGCAGGGTATCAATGATCGACTGATGAGCCTCCGCCTGCCTCTTCGGTGAGACAAGTTCGCCACCATCATCAGCGTTTACGCTACCCCAATGACGACCTCTGATGCGGCGAAGGACAAATTCTACGAGGACCTTCACGCCCAGCTGGGAATCCACGGTCTCGGTAGCTGTAACGATAACGGCCTCCTTTTTTTTTGCCAACCTGTGCGGAACACTGTCTCCTGCTTACCAACGCCTTTCGCCTTCCGACGCGGGAGAAGGCCACGTGGATGCACCCTCGTTCGCGGCGCTGGCAGCTGCTGGACTATGTTCTCGTCCGAAGGCGAGATCGACAGGACATGCTGGTGACCAGGGCGATTCGTGATGCATAGTGTCGGACGGATCACCGCCTTGTCATCTCCCAGATTAGGCTCCGACTTCGATCCCGACGAAGGCCCCAACGTAAGCAACCGCCAAGAAAGTTAAATACTCTTTTGTGATGTCTGCCTGCTCACTGTTTTTATTTCAGCAACCAAAATTACCGAGAAACTGGACAAACTGCATGCTCCAGATAATAACGCCACTGTGGAGACACGATGGTGCCAACTGCGAAATGTCATCTAGTCTATCGCCCTCGAAGTCCACGGACGCGCACTCCGTCAACACTAAGACTGGTTTGCCGACAATGACACAGACATCAGCAACTTACTCGCGGAGAAGAATGGACTACACAAAGCTTACATGGACATTCGGACTGATGCCACCAAAGCAGACTTTTTAACACGCCGTCGCCTTGTACAGCAACAGCTGCGGAAGATGCGAGACACCTGGATGGTGCGAAAGGCGACGGTAATCCAGGGGTATGCGGACCGTATTAAAATGAGAAACTTTTTCAAAGCCATCCAGGCCATCTACGGCCCCTGCATCAAGGACACCGCACCGCAGATCAGATCTGATGGCACAACACAGCTGACAGAGAAATCCGAAATTCTGAAGCGCTGGGCCGAGCATTTCAGAAGTATTCTTAATTTCTCATTAGCCATCTCCGATTCTGCCGTTGATCGATTCCCTCAAGTGGACAGAAACGGGATCTGCCGCCTTTCCCTACCAGAACCCGTCCAAGCCGTGCAACAGATTTTCAGTGGGAAAGCACCGGGATCCGACGCGATCCCACAAGAAGTCTACAAGCACGATGGGCCTCGACTGATGGCAGAACTCACAACACTCTTCCAGGAGATGTGGCGCCAAGGACAAGTTCCTTAGAATTGCAAAGAGGCGACCATCGTCCATCTCTACAAGCGGAAGAGGGACTGATAACTATGTGATAATCACAGAGGCATATCGTTGTACAACATCGCCGGGAAGATCTTCGCCTGTATCACTCTCACCGCGGGACAACCGATAGGATCTTTGCCGCCCGCCAGCTACAAGAGAAGTGCCTGGAGATGCGAACTCACGTCTACAATACCTTCGTGGATCGAACGAAAGCCTTTGACACGGTGC
>WEDG01009620.1:0-51715 GCA_017591395.1 Schistocephalus solidus | reverse complement strand
AGTGATAAGAAAATTCGTCTCTTCTCTCGAAATCCGACAAGGCAGGCGCCACCCGACCGCCTACAGGCCTATGAGAATGAACTAGCACACTGTGAACTGTCCGCAGAGACCTTACCAGAGTCCCTGGCTAATGAACGCGTGCCTGGCAGTGAGGCCCTCCTCGTTCCAGGTTTGAACTGCATTGTTGTGGCCCTTTTCAATCTCTTTACTCATCTGCTTTAGTTGCTCATTTTACATCAATGCCATAGCTCCACATGCCTTTGTTTTCCTTCGTGCAGTGTGGGAGTCCGTAGTGTATTCTATCGTGTAGAGCTCGCTAATTTGCTGATTTTGTCCTTAGCATACAACCTTACCCGTTATATGTCGGCGTTCTCGTTAAGCTTGCCCTCTCTCAGCGCTCGATGGGCACCCAAATTCATGACGTCTTGGCGGAAGTCCTTGACTGTTCGTCCACGCGCCTGCGACATAAAACTGGATGAATTCGTACAACATGCTATCTCCTTTTCAAATAAGTGCATCCAGCCACACCGCGGTGGTCAGCCCACTCGAGAAGAAAGCACTGCATTTTGCATGATAGCGTAAAGCCAATCTTTTCTCAGAAACTGTTGATGGTACGTTAAACACCCCAAATTAGTTTCCTGTCAGCTATTACGCCTTCTATTAGGCTGTTATGTTCAAAAACGCACTAGCGAAGCCTACGCCTATGTTTTTGGTGTCCAGCCATGCCTGCTAGAGAGTGTGACAGTGGTGGCAGCTACTTTAACAGGTTTGTGGAGTAAGTTCAGGTGTTGCCCATTTGGCGTGCCTTGCATTGCCCGAGGAGCAGCGTCTTGTGGACGCGTTCAAGTGGAACATGGGCAGCCGCGAATATCTGTGTGCACGTGTGTGCCCGAGCCGAACTCGGTCGAGTGGCTGCCGGCCAGTGAGTCTAGAAGCGCTCACTGCGACGGTGAATGGTCTTGAGGCAGCGGGGCACTGAACAAAGGCGCCCAACATTGCAATCGTGGCTCTTAGCTACAAATGTCCGTAGTTGTATTATTTTACTTGTCTCCGTTATTCAGAAGAAGTTGACGCGATCGCTGGGGCATGAATTTTATTTGATTGACGTTTCAGATTCCTGCTCGAACCCATCTTCAGAGAACGTATCCTGTACCGGTACTTCTTACACAAGGATTCGCAGTTTTTATAGGATGTAGTCGCTATGCTTTGTCATACCTTTGACAATTAACGGATCCTCCTTCATCGAGGATGATTGCCTTCTGGCGCGATAATAGCTTGCTGGCCGGCATGTGGGTCGTTATCTGCTGCAATTTCATCACCCGCGGTGATTGCGTGATGATTGCTCGGCCACCTGGCTCACCAACATTGGCGTTGGAAGACTGCACGACTACACTTCAGGGCGTTGATGAATCTCGTCGCCTGTGACGGTCGAAGCCATGTTGGAGACATCGGGGCATAACTTGCGTGAACCCTGATTTCGCAACTGTATACCGAATGCTCCCTTCGCCGTACCCACTGTTTAAACTCACTGACTTTGGAGGGTTAAGATGGCCGGCATGGCCTTGTACAGGTATGGTAGAACCCTGTAGGCCGAGTGATTGGCTGAGGTGAACGTTGCTGTTTGTTTCTCTACGGCTGCTAGTGCGCTCTCTTTTGTAGGTGAGGGTTGCGTTTTGTTCGTCACTGACTGCAATGAGTCAGGCATTTTTCAATGTCCTTAGACATTGTATTTGGTTTTAAGTGAACGTTGAACTTGATTGTCGCATTAAAGTCATACTGATATACCGTCATAAGGTCTTTCCCACGTCGCAGATTGCCGTCTATTCAGCAATTTGTTATTTACATATATTACTTTCATATATGAAGTAGAGTGTTTATATAAATATTAATATACACACATTAGCGTTCGTTGCCGCGTGTTCTTGATGTACGTCCTCGTCTCATCTGAACTATACTTTCATAGCCAGTTATTTTTGCATCCTTTTAACGGACTGATCGTATCTGCTTCAAACGCATTGGTGAAAGGGTTGTTCGTCTTTCACGCCACCACTTGCACTACGGACACAGGGTGCTTCCTTAGCTTTCAGCCGTCACGGAACACTCAATTTCGATTTCACGCCATATAATTTTTAGCATTCGCATCTCTCCTGTTTTTCTAAAGGTAAAAAGGATGGGCATGTGTCTGTTATTCGGGAGGATTCGAAACTAGTTTGCTACCAGTGGTCTGCCAATGAGGACCGATGGTTGAAGGTTGGTGATGTCGTTGGCTCTGCCGCGGACTCTGCTACGGGCTCAAATCGGACTCTCTTTGAGGGGACGGGTATGTTCCTCCCCTCTTTTTCTTACCCAGTATTCTGTCCAACTTTATCCGTGACAAATCAACTTTATAGTTACCAAGCTTTTCATCATTCATGACCGAACCAGGAGTACGACTTCGTTTTCACCGTTGACTTCGACGAAAGTATGCCACCAGTCAAATTGCCGTACAACAAGACTGACGACCCCTGGTTGGTGGCTCAGAACTTTCTATATCGACATAACCTGCCTCAGGATTATCTGGACACTGTTGCCAAGTATATCATCAAAAATGCAGGTCTCACGGAGACGCCCAATCAAAAGCAGCAGCAGTCGACAGTTTCGGATCCATTCACTGGTGGTGGTCGTTACGTGCCTGGCAGCACTATGGAGAGTGGCTCGACACGCGAGCGCACCCAATTACCGGGCCCTGGTGACCTATTTCCCGCGACTGATTACATTACTCTTGAGTCAACAAATGTCAGCCTTCTCCTCCGTGAGTGTCCACCTTATCCTTCATGACTGTATTCATGCCATGAAGTAGAGCTTTAAAAGAGCGGTCTTTTAAATTAACCGCATTTACATCGTCATTGTGTTCCATTCCCATGGGCTAGGAGAGTATGCTCTTCGAAGCTATTCATTACCTATTTAAATGCTACTCGTGAAATGTAAGTAGTACGTATTTAATACATAGCTCTCCTGATCTCGTAGTCCACCGTCAAATCAGCTCGACCCCAGTTTTCGCTTGACACCTAGTTAAATAACTTGTCCGATGGGATCTTGCAAATAAGACAGGAATGTAGTTAATTTCGTCTACTAAGTTTATAGACAAGTCTCTCTTCAAACAGTGATACAGTTTTTTTTTAAATTTGGCCTGGCTTACCTTTCTGATTTGATTGATTGTCCATTAGACGGTGCAAACCAAATGCCCAGTTTAGAAACAAACTGAAGACATCGATTAGCCGTTTACAATGAAATTACTGTATAGTAGAATTTTTACAACTGCAATGAAAGGCTTTCGGCAGTAGATTTAATAAACACAAAAGACTAGTAAAAAAACAGAAGCAGAGACAAAAAAAGGCGCATGAATATCACCACCACCACTTTGGAGACTGAGTATTATGTCAATCTGAGGCAAATAGGCGCACTGAAGAATAGCCAAAAGAGCTCAGGAAGGTTATTTTCTAAGATAGTCGCAGCTGCTAAACGAAAGTAATCTTGTGAGCCTGTTACCTGCATGGACTTCAGGACTTTCCAAACCCTTCCGATGGTCAACTCCCATCCAGAATATTCGAATACTCGATCCCTCACTCGATTAAGATATGCGATTCGTTTTTTCTGCCTGATGCACATTTTATATGAATTAAATGAACTCCGCGCTGTATTTAAGTTCGAAATAATTTCTTTGTGGATGCCGGCCATATAGTGCATTCTGCCCACGAAATATTCATCTCCCCGGAGCATTAAGCCGTAATATTGTTTACTTTCCAATGTTCTTCGCTGTTGAACCTTTACAATCACCTTATCCTACCATGTCCGGGCATCTTCCCATAAGATTTCTGATCATCGTCGCCGGCCATAATTCTACATATTTCACCTTTTAGGAAAATTGACGTCGTTTAATGAGACCGCAACCACCCCTCTTTCTAACCGTGCCTTGGAGTTAGTTAGCGCATTAGATCCCCGAATGTCGAACTCAGATGCAATGGAGTTGACGAAGGCCGTTCTGGATGTACTGCCTGGTTGGAAAGCAGGTGTGAATTCTATTTGATTATTATTTTCGTTATTTTATGGTTACTTGTAATTTGCTAGTAGCATGATACATATTTATGATTGGTTCCGCCGCAGAAACCGCCTTCCCTCTGTTCGACCTACTTCGTTGCCTTGTTCGGTGGCCGGGTGTATCGGCTGTTGTCTTCGAGCCAGCGTCCTGGTCGAACATCCTTCAGGTCTCAGATCTCCAAAATTTGCTGGATTCTTCCGACTTGCAAGTGCCACCCTCCACACCCTGAAGCCTCTAACTGCATCCTCTTCGTCCTTCGCCTTTTGGCTAATTGCATTGCAATCGATTCTTCCACGATCTCTTCAGATGCTTATTCGTCAATTCCCACCTCTATCGTCACTATAGTCAGACTGGCCTCCCGTTTAGCGAATCTCCTGCAGTTTAAGAAGATCGACTTTTCGGGCAAGAAACATCATCAGGTTTGTAGGATTACTTCCCTTTTGCACAAATTTGTGCATGTCCGTTGTGCGAATCCTACCTTCTCCATCGCTGCTGACCTTCTTTTTTGCACCTTTTAGGTCGCCATGGCAACGCTCCTCCATAACCTATCCGTGTTCGCTCACTTCCAATGCAAGAGTGGTCATCTGCTTTCAGTTCTTCCGGCTCTGCGTGGTTTACCGGGTCTGTGTACACGCATGGCCACTGGTCTTCTCTCTGTAGTCGGAACCGACCCCGGTGCCGTCTCTCGTGTGCCCCCAGAAGTAGTATGGCGGCTACTCACTGCCCTGGGCACGGCCATCGTTACCTCTGTGCCTGATCCTGCAATGGAGGATTCCGAGAAGATTCTCCTGGCAACCAAGTCTCAGCGAATCCGACTTATCGGTTCGGCCGTCCCGCTCGGCCCTCTGGATGACGAGCTGGCCGGGTGGGGCCACTTTCGTCAGGTCCTTCTCTTCTGGGCGCAAGCCACGGCTGCGCCCATTAAGAATCGCGAATGTGCTTCAAGTCTTCTACAACTTCTTGAATAGTGGAATGGCTGTGGCGCGTGCGCGCGATGCTTCAGTTTCCTAATTTTCAGCTTCTATCGGTTTTCTATTTGCTGAACCTCTTTCTCGTGTTCCTTTTGCTCCACGTTGCTGATGGTCATCTTCTCATGTACCAGAGTGCAACTGGGTTCGCTATTCGTTTTCGAGGTTTATTGGCGATACAACGATTTTTTATCGAAAGGTATCTTTGTTCTTTGGTAGCCCTCAAGGCATTGACTTCTGACGTAGGCCCTTCATGCAGCCAGTTGCTCATACTAACTGGCCAGGTAGACTCCTTTAGGTTGCGTCTGCAGCTGAGGTAAACCGTGTCTATTTCGGTTTTGATAGCGCCTAGGATAAGTGTATACACGACCAAGTTGGTGTTGTTGTGGGCATATTGTGCTAATCTATTAAGCTGCCTCAAACAGTAACGACATCGAAGGTTTTGATGTTACGAACCGGGTCTCTGTCATGGACTTATAATGTTCTTACCTTCAACAGTTATATGGTCGTTTTTTACGATGGGTGATGAATTAGGCCGAATGTGACTCTGTGGGAAGGTAATCCTGAATATATTGTCACCCCGACAGGCCATCTGCTCCATGTGTACCATGCGTGTTTGCACTCCGCCCAGTCCCTAGAGCCCTAGTCATTTTCTGGCGGGAAAAGGGAGTTTCTTACCACTTTCTGTTCGATTACAGTAATCAGCTCATTTTTATCTCATGAACACAGTCGGCCATCCCTCCGCAATCCTATTAGCCGGAATAGTACGTACGGATTATCGTTGGATGGGAACTTGCCATTTAAAGTACCACTTACCCTCTACAGTCCTTACCAGGAAGTGTACTTGGTTGCTCGAAAACCCTATTGAGTCGTGAGTAACCTGAACTCTTGTGTGTTGATGACAGGCTCCCTTGGGTTTTACTGTGAATCTCTCCACCTATTCGTCCGGCATGCCCTAAGATCGTAGTGGAAGCCGTGTGATGGCAGTCCCCGTGTCGTGCTGCGATCTATGACAGTTTCATAGGTCGGTGCACAGTCACGTTTGAGCTTATTACAGTCGCACGGCCTGCGCTTTCTCGCTCATCGGATCCGGAAGCCTGCATGTTCGTGAGTTAGCCCCCACTGAATAACGGTCCATTGCCCGCTGTCTACAGTGTGACCTAACTCATGCAAAAAGCCTAAATTTATGAAAGATTGCTAATCACTCGCCAGCTGGCATAAACGCATGTACCAAAGCTTTGAAATTTTAATGAACAAACATGAGCGAATTTAAAACTTGCAGGAAATGTGAAAAATAAATATTATTTTTCTTGAGAAGTTCTACCCTGAATAAAGTGGCAAATTCTGAAAAACGGAAAAAAATCGTTTTAAATGTGGCCAATAAGTTTAAATAGAATTGTCAGGGTGATAGCGTAAGCATACCAATTCGTGTACTTTTACGAGAACTATCCTGTACTCAAATTCCTTTATGGATATTCCTGGTATTGGATTACAATTAGTTTCCGATCATCTTTGAAAAAAACCGGCGAATATTTCACGATTTTTCCCTGTTTTTCCATCGCTTGACAATAAATTTGGATCCTCTTTTTATGTGTTTATCAAAACCTTCAAAAATAAGATAGTTCTTAAAAAGCAATTAACGAAATGGTAAGCTTTTTGGATACTCCTAATGGAGATGGCCGTTTGCATCATATTTGTAGATTCACCCAAAAATGAAAACTCGTTGACGATAAAAAATGAAATTCCTCAAAAAAATTCGACAATTAATATGCCTAATATCAATTTGAAAAAGTAACCGGTTTAAAAAAGTGCGTTAATTAGATACTTCGCTGACAAATTTATGCAGACTTCATGGTGAAAATGTCTAGTTTCTATTGGTTATGTGACTTCCCGGAGAGTGATAAATTTTCGGCTGAGAATTAATGAGCTCACTTTTCGCCTTATATTGGAGTGTGTTTTGCGACATCTGCTTACTTTAATGCATGCATACGGTGGGCATTTTGCTGCAATCCCAGAACTGTACTTACTTTGATCCATCTGGCGCCCTTCGCCAACCTCCCTACGTGACGCAGTCCGTCGGCCTTCATTGACATGGTCAAGATGCCGATTCTTCCCTCGTGAATGGCGTCTGGTTCTGAGCAGGTTGGAACTACTACTGTCACTGACCTCGCAACTGTTTTTAAGCCTCCGGTCAGAGTAGAGACCTTCCTACCAATTCCGTCCACTGCGCCTCCGATGTCCGGATCCTCGCTGTCAACCAGCGCACTTTGGCAGTGAACACGAGCTTTTTGAACGCGTTACTGGCTTGAAGGAGCGAAACATGTCAATGTGGGTCACTGATGACATGCACAGAGCAACGAAGCGCGGGTAACTTTGGCGGCAGGCAGAACAGATAGCTTCCGACGCAGGGGCGATCGAGGGATAATTTATTCATTATGATTCGTTATTATATTAACAATTTATTTACCGATGCACGTGAAAGGGTGAGTTCGAGGAAGCAGGTGAAAAAAAGGATGCGGTAATATTTTTTTGCTCGTGTACTTGCTAGACTTATTTTTGGGTACGGATGCTTTGTATGACCACTTAAACAGGGCCGGTAAAAAGGAATCGTACATAATGCCTAGTGGCATTGCGCTAAATTTCAAGGAAAAATATTTTTTTATGATCAAGGTTAGGGTTTTTGTTAAGTTTAGCGTTAGGTTTGAGGTTTGTGGTTAGGGTCACTAATAAACTAAGGGTTAGGTGTTAGTATCGTGTTAACCGAGGGTGTATGTTTAGGGTAGGGCTAGGGTTAAGATTCAGATGACAGTTTTGTTTTATGGTAGGCTTGGCATTAGCTTTAAGACACGGAAGTATTCACCCTTCCTGAAATGTATCCTAAAGGCCACCTATTTTTAAACAGGGTGGGGTGGTTCCTATTCCCGTGTCCTGTTTAGGGCGGCAATGCAAGGCATCCCAACCTTTTTGTACCAAAGAGATGGAGACTTACAAGGCCATACTCGGTTGGACATCAGGGCAGGAATTAGCCTGGCAACTGCCTATACAGTTGTATGGAGTAAATACCGAAGAAGGGTGGGTAAGTTAAATTTACCTTGCTGGATCGGAAAGACGACGGGTTCTCCGGTGCGCTCATAGGTGGCGGCGGTGTGTGTCCGAGTGAAAGGCGGTTAAGTGGTCGCAGGTCAGCGAGTCTGGAAGCGCTCATTGCACAAGGAAATAACTTTGAGGAAGCAGGCCTTGAACAAGGACACATGACAAGCTATGGTGCCTGTTAGCCACAACCGGTGCACCCACATGTTTGAGAGCCTGGCAAGTGCTAGAAAAAGTGGCTCGAAGCTGAGGCAGGGGCTGATTCTGTGACTTGTGCAAATGTGCAGTTTGCGTTTAGCCAGAGGGTGTGCTGGCGTGATCTCTTCAACGTGTGCCGGTGAGTTGGCACACTGGTATTAGATGAATCCGTCAGTAAGGAGTTTCAACGTTGTCTGGGTTCCAAACGGGAATAGATGGCGGAGTGTGTCTTACGCCGGTGGCGTCATGGAATTAGACACAGAAGTTAGCCGCCTATGTGGGGGCTAATGAGAGGCTTGAATTATTCCTAGACCTTCGGTATTCCCTCTGCGTCGTAGGAGCGAGATAATGATGGATCGAGCACTATACATGTGTTAAAGGCAGCTCTTCGTGCGTGGTAAGCTACATCGAGGCCCATTAGGTCAAGCAATCCATCAGCCATACTATGTATAACTATGCTAGAGCGTCGATTAAATGCCACCCTGTACATGACGTGGATATAAAGGTCCATTTCAAACCGCCAATCTATCTGCACGCGTACCATCCGGCAGCCTAATGCAGGCCGTTTGCCTGCACAAAATAAAGTCGTTTTTACCGGATACGAGTGACGTCCTGCTGCGTTCAGTGGACACACAGAGGCAAATGTTTTCTCGCTTTTTCGTACAATTTTGTTACGTTTATGTTGTTATCTTGGAAGTAACTACTTCCGACGCTTTCAGCAAGTATACAGATCTCGCGATGGAAAATGTTTTTAAAGACGTAACGATTAACCGTTGTGGTTCGCACGACATAGGCTCATATTGATTCGTAAACAATGATAACGCACTGATCAGCGAAGTTGTCGTGAAGTCAGAATGTAGGCAAATTCAACTACACAAAAGGAACCTAGCAGTTGATAATCTGGGTTTTACAGCGTTCGTTAAATATCCATTCTCACCCCCATATTATGAGTGAATGAGAACGCTGCGCTCAGATTAAGAGGTTGAACTGTCAAGGGATCCGTCACTGGTAATCGATCGATTATTTGTTGGCTCCACAACGAATCTCCAACATGATCCAAGTTTCCTACGGACGCCTATATCTTCCGGATCTGGAAATTCAATGGCAAATATTAGGTTATGGAATGCGTATCTCAACTCATTTAGGTGATGGGGGTTCTAACAACATTGAGGTAGCTGCCTGTTATAGAGAGAAGAATTCTCTGGTATTCCTGATAAAAACGCGCATACTTGTTGCCATGTAGGTGTACCGCCATTCCACCTAACATAACAACCTCAGGCTTCCCAGTATTGATTTCTCCGGATGTAAAGGCACGGTCTATCGTTGCGACATACTCCAAGCTGTCAACAGCTCTTATAGCATCGGGTGTCACCATGATCAGCTGCATCTCCCTAACTCAACCAAATAGAGAATGTATGTAAATACCCTCAATGAATGATTCCCCGAAAACTGGAACCACCCTTACCATATACTTTCTTCAGTATCGTTATCACAGAGTGCTGACGCAAGCAACTCCTCGACTCAATGATCCCATCCACCTCATCCGTATGACAAAAACAATAACTGATATTTCAACACGTGGACCAGCATCGTCCTGGATATCCAAAAACAAAGTGCCGGAAGTATTTAGCTTGTAAGATTGCCTCTACGGGATAATCAACGCAAGGAACGTACTCATGCGAACTGTGCTGCAAAAACTGTCCTGTATTCGTAGTCAGCTTGACTTAGAATTAAAGGCAAACTATCACTTGATTGATACCATTGCCCGTCTCCCCCGGTTTGGCCCCACCCCTGGGACCATGTCATGCACTAAACGGCCTCATTACTGATGGAGATCTTCTTTGCAACTCCGCCTTTCCCGCATTAGCAGGCAACATGGATGTATGTAACGAGACCCTTTGAACTCATTTCATTTCCAACACCTAGTTGTCAGACGAAGAGTACACCAGGGGTTACGTCGCCGGTGTACGAGTCGTAAACGAGCAAATCAGCACTGCAGAATGACGTCAGACAGAGAACAAGTGCGCACAATGCCGTGTCAGTGCTACAAATGGCACCAAACAATGTGCGTGCAAATTTAAGTTTGTCGTCCTACGTGTGTGCTTTCGATCACGGTGATCGTGACGTTGAAATGAACACGGACTGAGATTGGAGATGGGCCATGGCAGTTCATAAATACGAAGATATCGAACAACGGAGAAGCTTTATATTTTATGTTGCTTCTTGGCTACCACAGTGACTGCCAGCGCTCGGATAATCCCCGACAGCGGCACTCCAACTGCCTCAGGAGAATTTCTGCCAGCGATCCGGCTAATCCCCACGATATTCACCCATCGTGAGCCAGACTTCTTTGCCATTACTCTTATCAGTTCATAGTTTCACATATTGTCAATTGCCCTGCTCTACTTAATAAACTCCCATTCATATTTCCCTATGGTACGATCTTATGGCCGCGCATGTAATGAATTCTGATAATGTATTTGTCGGTCGGAGTCATCTCCCTCTATTTGCAGCGGTCAGCTGCCACGGTAGGCCCATTATAAACACTCAGGCACCTCCCAATATCGGAGACCCGAGTTCTGTTCTACAGGGTAAAAACATGTCGGACACTACAACACGATCGAAAGCACAGTAGGTAACCAATAAATTTTGCGTATTGCATGAACTGTGATGGTTGAGCTTTGTATGTATCAGGTAGATGCATATTAGTTAGTTGCAATATGCTACTGCGCAAGCAGTACGATGTTAGTTTTCCTCAGGGCATCCAATCAGACTTCTACGACTGGAGTTAGGTTTGACACGTGCAAGTTGAAACACGGATGTTCCCACTTCCACATCCATGGGCACTTTTATACGGAAATTGGACCAGTAGAGCATTGTGCGGTACAATGCCCCCAGCACCGACTTTGCCTTGATATCTTGTTTTAACCATTTCACTGCTATTTAACATACTATTGTAAATGTTTCAGTAACTGTAATTTAGAAATCTCATTTGCTGCCCAAACATCCCTACATAAACCGCAGTCTGTGGCACGGGAGCTTGAGCACAACTGACATCGCATTACTTTCACAGTAGCGTGCCTGTACTTGAATTGACTGCTGCTCCATGCGCCACCTAATGTACATCTACATATGTAGGCTTATAGGCAAATCTTTTATCAATGCAGCCAACACGCGCGTGTTCCATATTCATTTTGCTGACTTTTTTGATAGACGTGCCTTGATAGCAACTAATAGGGATTTCAAAAGTGTACGTTTCAACTGAAGTTTCCTCCACTATACTGAAATGTTCAGTACAGTTTTATTTAGGGTAAGGTGGGCGAACGCCTTTGAACTCGAGTTAAATGGCAAAGGAAAAAAGTGCTTACAAAATTAAAGTACGTTCCCTAATAGCAATTCATATCAGACGTATATCGTACGGATATCCACATGTCGAGATACATATGTCCACCGTATGTCGAATTTGTCCGCTTTTCCGAGATATGCCCAGTATCGAAATGTCGATATTTGTCGAAATAGACGAAAAAGGGTAGGATACTACCTACTTTACCCCCCATTTAAAACGAATACATACGGAACCCCCATTACTATTCCTTTACCATGACCGCCAACAACTCAACCATTACTTCCCATTCTATTTAGCTAGCGTATACGCCACTAAAGTCACATTTTCCCATTTTCTCAACGTGTTGTACAAAATGTAAACACACAGTTGATGGAAATATAAAAAATGTGTATTATAAAACGTCCATAATAATAAATGTACAACAATGGATATATGTCTGCTTAATATAAACAATATGGGGTTGTGGATTACGTTCAATCAGGGGTTAGCCGGGTTGTCAAGATGGGGGTTTGGAGTGGAGGTGGCTAGTCCTGGGTGGTATTCTAAAAATGAACAGTTAAGCAATATGAAAGGAAATCAACTCACCATAAAAGGGTAATTCAGGCACGTGCCTTTGAACCCTTTTCCCAATTATGTTGAGACGTCGATACATGTCTGCCTGAAATTCCGTTTGGGAGTTTGAGACAGATGCGTCTAGAACAATGAATACTCATTATATAACAGTCTTACCTGCTTGCCGAGGACATCTTCTTGAAGGCAGATTATCCACTGATGTGTCAGTGATGGCATTTGATTGTTCTTCCTATTCATACTAATATGTGCAACATGCTACCTACCGGTGAAAGCGTAGGTGTTTGGTCCCAAATGGTGAAAATTCTGCCCTATGTTTGCCATCTAAGGTAAATTGAAGTCATCGTCCTTTCTATCCACATTGCCATCACCGACATATACAACTTTGTCCATATATACCCCAACTATGTCGCACCGTTCGCATCCATGATATGCATTAACATTCTTGATTTGCTTAACAAAAGATCTAGCCGGTGCATCACATATAACAGCTGCTATGCGCACGATAACTGACTGATCATAGTTATCTAAACTAATACCAGTTAACTGTAACTGGTTTATTTCATCCACAGTTTGCTTACAAAAAGCTAGAACATCATTTGGCTTGCCTTTTCCACAGTAAATAGCAACTGGGAAAACAGCACTAATGAACGGACGGATAACCATTGCTAAAATAGGCCAAAATCCTAGCTTGGTCTTTCGAAATACGGGTAAACCATCAATAGCTAAGTTAACTACAATCTCATTCTCACCTTCGGGAACTCTATTCGTCTCCAGGAGTCGCTTAATTTTACTCCCCAGTCCTAGGTGAACATATTCCCCAGTACCCATTTCACTAACACGAGAGCTGTAAGATGCCCTTAGCAGTGTTCGGGGGCCTGTGGGCATGTCTGGGACAAGCGATTTAAAAATTTCCAGAACATTACGTAGGTGGCTATGGGCAATGTTTGATTCAATAGCCCATTCCCTTAACCTATCCCGAATCGACTTATGCGAGGAAATACCACTCTCAGTGCTGCTTTCCTCCTCATCGGATGATGAGGGAGATCCCTCGCTGGCATCTGTGGACTCAACATCAACGGGCAGATCGAGCACATTTTGAGCAATAGGCGAAGCTAACCTGCATTCCTCCTCATGTATGACTTGTCTGCGCTTTAATCTATATCTATTAAGTTCATCATTAACTTCGCGGTATATTTCCGCGACTTCGCGGGCAACATGCCTTCTAATAGTCCTTTTACAGGGCTGCCTAAACATTGCAGATGGTTAATAAGCAAAATAAATTGATATAAGAAACAGTTAAGCAATGTAAATGATAAATAGGGTTCGACAGAACAGCAGGCAGAATTTCGGTGAACCACGTGCGTACGCAAGCCACGACAAATAAAAATGTGATGGCCGCTTCCCGCGCCCACTCTAGACACACTATCATGCCTAACCAATCACAGCACGGAGTCTTAATATAGATTAACCAATGAGCAGAGGCTATTTCCTATCTCGGAATGTCGAGATTTACGTATATCCATACAATATCCGCATGCTATTAGGGTTGACTTCACTTTGCTCCACATGGTACTTGACGAAAACAAATATGATATAACCAAAAAATTGGAAGTAGTAGGTTTTATAATGCACAACTCTCGGGATGGGGGATAACAAGAGGAACATGGATTATCTTCTGATGCCGGGGTGGTACGTATGGCGCCATACGTACAGCTGTACCGAGGAAGTTTGAACGCGTTCAAACTTCCTCTTAAAGTATCCACGTTAGGGGACATGACGAGGTCCGCAGGCAGAGCATTTCATGCCTGAATCACTCTGTTAGAGAAGAAGCACCTTCTTATTTCAGTCACACGTAATTTGAGAGGATGATCGGTCAAATTACTCAAGCCAGTTCAGAGAAGTCGCAAAACTAAACTAGATTTGTGCAAGAAAGTGGGGGTAATAAATGAATTCATAATATTTTAAACAGTTATCAATAGTTCACACAAAAGGCGTAAAAGCAACAACCGCCGAAAAGCTGATTCATATTTTTATGCTGTCCTGCGGTCTGTGCACCTGAACGCATGTCAATGGGCTATAAAGCACAGGTCCCTTAAGGAAAACTGAGTAAGGCCTAAATTTTGAAAACCTTTTCACGAGTTCCACTTGTGGGCTGGCCACCAGATTCATGGACTTCAAACTTCTGCGTTTCCTAAGTATTCCTATACATTAGGCGAGGCTGAAAGAGGGATGTGGCTTACCCACAACTGCACGTGTTAGAAAAATGACAAAACCCGGGCCTGGCCGGGATTTGAACCCGGGACCTCTCGCACCCAAAGCGAGAATCATACCCCTAGACCACCAGGCCGACGATAGCCAATATTTTTTTAACTTCTATACCCTACAAGTAATTCATCAAACTACGTTCTCCCAATATTTTAATACAGTACTGGGACGTGACAAACTCAAAGACACCGACAAACAGCCCAAAGGGTGTGCAGGAAGAGGAGGCCACACAGGAGCAGTACAGTACCGCAACCGTGCCGTCGATTTACTTGGGCAACTGAAAGAGAAAGAGCAAAAAATCTCTTTCATTTTCAGGTGATTCAAATCCCACAGTTATAATATCTGTCAAGAAGAAGAACGCGTGATCACTGGGATAGTACGAGTATTGGACTGGGTTCGTACAGGAGGCCAACATCAGAGACTGTGATCAATCAACAACAAACGAGCGGTTTTTGTACTCCAACCAAGAGGTAGGGGAGAGGGGGAGTGGAAGGGGGTTGATTGCGTGATAAGGCTGAGTCCACACCGTCTCACGGTGGCGTGGCGTCGTGCGTCCTTTGATGGGAAATGGGCCACGACTCTGGGCCGCGCGAAAGAAGCGCGGGATAACAGAGAGGTATCTCAACGTTTCTGTTGATAGAGTTGCTGTCAGACAACCAGGCTTCCATCAGTTCCCGCCCCGTCTTATTACTGCCTCGTGCCAGTACCCGCGTCCTCACGGAGTTAATTGCTTGGTCCTCCTACAGCGTGTGGGTAGGGATCTGAGCCAGTGATTCGCCTCTCCGTACTGCCCGTTTGGGCACCATTATTTGCGAACTAAGCTTTCGTCCGGTCTGTCCTGTATAATGGCGAAAATAGACAAGACAAGGTACTTGACAAATGACCCAGACTGCTCACCTACGGCCAGTCGGTCCTTCATTTGCATCATTCGGATACGCATGGTAGCTGTCGGACGATGGTTGATACCCACGCTGAACTCTGCAGCAATACGTTCCGTTGCTTCTGACACATTCTTCATATATGGCAGATGGTGCCAGAGTGTCAGAGGCTCTCCCTCAGGTTCACAGCAATGTGCTTTTCATTTTTAGAAAAGTGCTTTAACACAGCCACGTTTATCTGCAATTGGGTGGTTGCTGTGATAGCTGAGAACCTGGGTTGTGTTCGTCGCCTTTCTATACATCGGCTCTGTGGGTGACGAAGACGTTAAGGAAAGGCGAGTGTTCGGCATTCTCTTCCAGACTTGTGAACTGAATTTCGGGAAGCTGCCATTACGCAGATCTTGGAAATCTTCTAGTCTGCTCCGTTCGATGATAACGAACGTGTCGTCGACGTATCGATTCCAAAATGCAGGTTCGTAGTGCCTGAAGTTTATCTTTTCCAGCACTTACAAGACCAGTTCTGCAATTAAACTGGATATTGGGGAGCCCATCGGTGTGCCTTTTATCTGCTTGTATGTTCGATCGTGATGATATGTGATGATGATGTGATGATGATGATGATGATGATGTGATGATGATGTGATGATGTGATGATGATGATCGTGATGTAGGTTCGATCGTGGTGAGGGGCTCAATTCGGACTCCCAATTCCTGGCCACCATCAGGTAAAAAAATGTTCGACTTGCTCAAATCATGGAAACATTCGACTTAGTTTCATTATTTACCTCTATCTCACCGGAACCGACGCGCGATGTTCTACGGAAACGGCTCGAAAAGAACCAGGATGAAACTAGGGAACCCCTAAAAATTGACCACTTAAAGCAGCCCATCGCAATCTGTCAATAGGCCTACCCCACCTACCTCTTGGTTGGAGTACAAAAACCGCTCGTTTGTTGTTGATTGATCACAGTCTCTGATGTTGGCCTCCTGAACGAACCCAGTCCAATACTCGTACTATCCCAGTGATCACGCGTTCTTCTTCTTGACAGATATTATAACTGTGGGATTTGAATCACCTGAAAATGAAAGAGATTTTTTGCTCTTTCTCTTTCAGTTGCCCAAGTAAATCGACGGCACGGTTGCGGTACTGTACTGCTCCTGTGTGGCCTCCTCTTCCTGCACACCCTTTGGGCTGTTTGTCGGTGTCTTTGAGTTTGTCACGTCCCAGTACTGTATTAAAATATTGGGAGAACGTAGTTTGATGAATTACTTGTAGGGTATAGAAGTTAAAAAAATATTGGCTATCGTCGGCCTGGTGGTCTAGGGGTATGATTCTCGCTTTGGGTGCGAGAGGTCCCGGGTTCAAATCCCGGCCAGGCCCGGGTTTTGTCATTTTTCTAACACGTGCAGTTGTGGGTAAGCCACATCCCTCTTTCAGCCTCGCCTAATGTATAGGAATACTTAGGAAACGCAGAAGTTTGAAGTCCATGAATCTGGTGGCCAGCCCACAAGTGGAACTCGTGAAAAGGTTTTCAAAATTTAGGCCTTACTCAGTTTTCCTTAAGGGACCTGTGCTTTATAGCCCATTGACATGCGTTCAGGTGCACAGACCGCAGGACAGCATAAAAATATGAATCAGCTTTTCGGCGGTTGTTGCTTTTACGCCTTTTGTGTGAACTATTGATAACTGTTTAAAATATTATGAATTCATTTATTACCCCCACTTTCTTGCACAAATCTAGTTTAGTTTTGCGACTTCTCTGAACTGGCTTGAGTAATTTGACCGATCATCCTCTCAAATTACGTGTGACTGAATAAGAATGTATCAAATATCAACAGTTGCCTTACGCCATGGGTCGATTAATTCTATGAGCTCATAGGAACCTTCTAAAGGAAAGCAAGCATACTTACGAATAGATGTCGGTAATTCCGTATAAAGGACATCAGTGCCCAACGTGGCCTTATAAACATGCATCTCAGATGAGTTAATCGGGTAGTCGAAGTAATCTGTAATATCTTTGAACTCTACATATACTATGCGAATACGGCCGTCCTTATTAACAAGAACATTTTTAACACAAACTATCTTTTTACCTACAGCAATGCATCCGTTGGCTAGTGTATTATCTACTCGAACCTGTGAAGTTTGCATGCATTTATATTGATCACATTGCTCGCAGTTTCCAGGTACTGGACCCCTATGATGCTTGTGAAGAAGCCTGGGCGTACGTGTATCCTGTGCACCTTCCATATTTACATCCTTCTCGCTCAACCTTCTAGCAACTTGCTGCAGAGGTTGTGATGGTTTACGAAGCATTTTTCGCAATTTGCCTAGGTAACTTTCAAACGGAAAAGACGAGAATGAATCTAGAGGCCCGTGACGCTGAACATCGTCGGCAATGTGCAGTATGCTGTGCACATTGTAAACCATCTGCTCCTTACCGTATAAAACTTGGAATTTCTCTATAAAAAGTCTTAGTAATTGTTTAGCAAGACCAACGTTACGTACGCATAGATGTGGACAAGCTAAATATCGAAGAGCAGTAAACAATAATAAAAAAACATTTTCCAATGACATTTTGGTAAGCTGTCTTTCAGAATTACTACTCCAAGGTAGAGGATAAACTGTCTAAATTCTGTGCCCTTCCAGCTATCATATTCCTGTAAGATCCTGCCACGCTGTGAAAATTCAGCTGGTAGGTAGACATTAAGGGACAACAGCCGATGACTTGCCTCTTCTAATGCAGAGGTGGACAGCACTGGAGCGTACAATAAACCACTCGCCTTAGACCTACGATTCCTAACCCACATACCAATCAGCTTCTTCACAACACCTAAATATATAGGGTGCAGTGGATCTAAGGGAAAATTAGATATCATACCTAACTTGCACGCATCGAAAGGTGAAACTCCTACCCTGTGTTTGCCGTCCAAGGGCAGATTGAAATCATCGTCCAATCTCTCCCTATGACCAACACCAAGATAAACAACTTTTTCAATAAAAACGCCAACTATGTCGCACCGTTCGCATCCGTGATATGCGTTAACATTCTTTATTTGCTTAACAAACGACCTAGCCGGTGCGTCACATATAACAGCTGCTACGCGCACAATTACTGACTGAGCCAAGCTATCTAAAGTAATACCAGTTATCTGTAACTGGTTGATTTCATCCACAGTTTGCCTACAAAATGCTAGAACATCATTCGGCTTGCCTTTTCCACAGTAAATAGCAACTGGGAATACAGCACTAATGAACGGAGCGATAACCATTGCTAAAATAGGCCAAATGCGAGCTTCGTCTTCCTATAAACGGGTAACCCATCGATAGCCAAATTAAGTACAATCCTATTCTCACCTCCAACCAATCTTCTATTTTCGAGGAGTCGCTTAAGTTGGCTCCCCAGTCCTATGTGAACATACTCCCCACTACCCATTGCAACAACTGTAAAGCTATACAATGCCCTCAGCAACGTTCGGGGATCTGTGGGCATGTCCGGGACATGCGTTTTGAAAATTTCTAGGACGTTGCGTAGGTGGGTATGGGCAATATTTGATTCAATAGCCCATTCCCTAACCCTAGCACGAGTAGACATTTGCGAGGGTATACAACTCTCAGTGCTGCTTTCCTCTTCCTCTGACGACGAATCACTATATCCATCACTGTCATCCGTGTGCTCTACTGCAGATGACCACAACGATGCTTCATGTACATCTACGGGCACGCCCATCCAAGTTCGATTGCTGGACGATGCAGATGTGCCTTCGTCATCAGCATTTACCCGTTTGCGCTTGGATATAAACCTATTCACTTCCTCCGTAACTTCGCGGCATATTTCTTCCACATCGCGAGCAACACGCCTTCTAATTGTCCTTTTACTTGGCTGCCTAAACATAATATAATGTTGATACACAAAAAAGGGATAAAGTATAAAAAAATGGAATATAAATGCGGAAATGAGTCGGTAATATAAGTGCAGGCAGCAATAAGGTCACACGCGCACGCCACGGCAAGTGAAAGTGAAATCACGCGCACGCACGCCGGATCTTCGCACACTAACAGCACGCCAACCAATCACGGCTCGGTGACGTTATAGAGATTAACCAATGATTACGAGCTATGTCCTATCTCGACATGTCGAGATAATTGGATATCAGGGCTATATCGACATGCTATTAGGGTTCTTCTCTAACAGAGTGATTCAGGCATGGAATGCTCTGCCTGCGGACCTCGTCATGTCCCCTAACGTGGATACTTTTAAGAGGAAGTTTGAACGCGTTCAAACTTCCTCGGTACAGCTGTACGTATGGCGCCATACGTACCACCCCGGCATCAGAAGATAATCCATGTTCCTCTTGTTATCCCCCATCCCGAGAGTTGTGCGTTATAAAACCTACTACTTCCAATTTTTTGGTTATATTATATTTGTTTTCGTCAAGTACCATGTGGAGCAAAGTGAAGTTAACGTACTTTAATTTTGTAAGCACTTTTTTCCTTTGCCATTAAAACTGTACTGAACATTTCAGTATAGTGGAGGAAACTTCAGTTGAAACGTACACTTTTGAAATCCCTATTAGTTGCTATCAAGGCACGTCTATCAAAAAAGTCAGCAAAATGAATATGGAACACGCGCGTGTTGGCTGCATTGATAAAAGATTTGCCTATAAGCCTACATATGTAGATGTACATTAGGTGGCGCATGGAGCAGCAGTCAATTCAAGTACAGGCACGCTACTGTGAAAGTAATGCGATGTCAGTTGTGCTCAAGCTCCCGTGCCACAGACTGCGGTTTATGTAGGGATGTTTGGGCAGCAAATGAGATTTCTAAATTACAGTTACTGAAACATTTACAATAGTATGTTAAATAGCAGTGAAATGGTTAAAACAAGATATCAAGGCAAAGTCGGTGCTGGGGGCATTGTACCGCACAATGCTCTACTGGTCCAATTTCCGTATAAAAGTGCCCATGGATGTGGAAGTGGGAACATCCGTGTTTCAACTTGCACGTGTCAAACCTAACTCCAGTCGTAGAAGTCTGATTGGATGCCCTGAGGAAAACTAACATCGTACTGCTTGCGCAGTAGCATATTGCAACTAACTAATATGCATCTACCTGATACATACAAAGCTCAACCATCACAGTTCATGCAATACGCAAAATTTATTGGTTACCTACTGTGCTTTCGATCGTGTTGTAGTGTCCGACATGTTTTTACCCTGTAGAACAGAACTCGGGTCTCCGATATTGGGAGGTGCCTGAGTGTTTATAATGGGCCTACCGTGGCAGCTGACCGCTGCAAATAGAGGGAGATGACTCCGACCGACAAATACATTATCAGAATTCATTACATGCGCGGCCATAAGATCGTACCATAGGGAAATATGAATGGGAGTTTATTAAGTAGAGCAGGGCAATTGACAATATGTGAAACTATGAACTGATAAGAGTAATGGCAAAGAAGTCTGGCTCACGATGGGTGAATATCGTGGGGATTAGCCGGATCGCTGGCAGAAATTCTCCTGAGGCAGTTGGAGTGCCGCTGTCGGGGATTATCCGAGCGCTGGCAGTCACTGTGGTAGCCAAGAAGCAACATAAAATATAAAGCTTCTCCGTTGTTCGATATCTTCGTATTTATGAACTGCCATGGCCCATCTCCAATCTCAGTCCGTGTTCATTTCAACGTCACGATCACCGTGATCGAAAGCACACACGTAGGACGACAAACTTAAATTTGCACGCACATTGTTTGGTGCCATTTGTAGCACTGACACGGCATTGTGCGCACTTGTTCTCTGTCTGACGTCATTCTGCAGTGCTGATTTGCCTCGTTTACGACTCGTACACCGGCGACGTAACCCCTGGTGTACTCTTCGTCTGACAACTAGGTGTTGGAAATGAAATGAGTTCAAAGGGTCTCGTTACATACATCCATGTTGCCTGCTAATGCGGGAAAGGCGGAGTTGCAAAGAAGATCTCCATCAGTAATGAGGCCGTTTAGTGCATGACATGGTCCCAGGGGTGGGGCCAAACCGGGGGGAGACGGGCAATGGTATCAATCAAGGGATAGTTTGCCTTTAATTCTAAGTCAAGCTGACTACGAATACAGGACAGTTTTGCAGCACAGTTCGCATGAGTACGTTCCTTGCGTTGATTATCCCGTAGAGGCAATCTTACAAGCTAAATACTTCCGGCACTTTGTTTTTGGATATCCAGGACGATGCTGGTCCACGTGTTGAAATATCAGTTATTGTTTTTGTCATACGGATGAGGTGGATGGGATCATTGAGTCGAGGAGTTGCTTGCGTCAGCACTCTGTGATAACGATACTGAAGAAAGTATATGGTAAGGGTGGTTCCAGTTTTCGGGGAATCATTCATTGAGGGTATTTACATACATTCTCTATTTGGTTGAGTTAGGGAGATGCAGCTGATCATGGTGACACCCGATGCTATAAGAGCTGTTGACAGCTTGGAGTATGTCGCAACGATAGACCGTGCCTTTACATCCGGAGAAATCAATACTGGAAAGCCTGAGGTTGTTATGTTAGGTGGAATGGCGGTACACCTACATGGCAACAAGTATGCGCGTTTTTATCAGGAATACCAGAGAATTCTTCTCTCTATAACAGGCAGCTACCTAAATGTTGTTAGAACCCCCATCACCTAAATGAGTTGAGATACGCATTCCATAACCTAATATATTGCAGATACGAACGATATCACCGTCCGTAAGAGACTACGATCATGTTGGAGATTCGCTTTAGATCCAAGAAATAATCGATCGATTAGCAGTGACGGATCCCACGACAATTCTTCCTCTATGTCTGGGCGCAGCGTTCTCATTCACTCATAATATGGGGGCAAGAATGGACATTTAACGAACGTTGTAAGATCCAGCTGGAAAACTACGAGGTTCCTTTTTGGGTAGTCGAATTTGCCTACACTCTGCCTTCACGATAACGTGGCTGATCAGTGCGTTATCATCGTTTACGAATCAGTCTAAGACGATGTCATGCGAACCACAACGGTTAATCGTTACGTCTTTAAGAACATTTTCGATCTCGAGATCTGTGTACCTGCTTAACGCGTCCGAAGAAGTGAGTTCCAAGATAACAACAGAAACGTAACAAAATTGTACGAAAAAGCGAGAAAACATTTGCCTCTGTGTGTCCACTGAACGCAGCAGGAAGTCACTCGTAACCGGTAAAAATGACTTCATTTTATGCAGGAAAACCACCTGCATTAGGCTGCCGGATGGTACGCGTGCAGATAGATTGGCGGTTTGAAATGGACCTTCATATGCACGTCATGTACAGGGTGGCATTTAATCGACGTCTAGCATAGTTATACATAGTATGGCTGATGGATTGCTTGACCTAATGGGCCTCGATGTAGCTTACCACGCACGAAGAGCTGCCTTAACACATGTATAGTGCTCGATCCATCATTATCTGCTCCTACGACGCAGAGGGAATACCGAAGGTCTAGGAATAATTCAAGCCTCTCATTAGCCCCACATAGGCGGCTAACTTCTGTGTCTAATTCCATGACGCCACCGGCGTAAGACACACTCCGCCATCTATTCCCGTTTGGAACCCAGACAACGTTGAAACTCCTTACTGACGGATTCATCTAATACCAGTGTGCCAACTCACCGGCACACGTTGAAGAGATCACGCCAGCACACCCTCTGGCTAAACGCAAACTGCACATTTGCACAAGTCACAGAATCAGCCCTGCCTCAGCTTCGAGCCACTTTTCTAGCACTTGCCAGGCTCTCAAACATGTGGGTGCACCGGTTGTGGCTAACAGGCACCATAGCTTGTCATGTGTCCTTGTTCAAGGCCTGCTTCCTCAAAGTTATTTCCTTGTGCAATGAGCGCTTCCAGACTCGCTGACCTGCGACCACTTAACCGCCTTTCACTCGGACACACACCGCCGCCACCTATGAGCGCACCGGAGAACCCGTCGTCTTTCCGATCCAGCAAGGTAAATTTAACTTACCCACCCTTCTTCGGTATTTACTCCATACAACTGTATAGGCAGTTGCCAGGCTAATTCCTGCCCTGATGTCCAACCGAGTATGGCCTTGTAAGTCTCATCTCTTTGGTACAAAAAAGGTTGGGATGCCTTGCATTGCCGCCTAAACAGGACACGGGAATAGGAACCACCCCACCTGTTTAAAATAGGTGGCCTTAGGATACATTTCAGGAAGGGTGAATACTTCCGTGTCTTAAAGCTAATGCCAAGCCTACCATAAAACAAAACTGTCATCTGAATCTTAACCCTAGCCCTACCCTAAACATACACCCTCGGTTAACACGATACTAACACCTAACCCTTAGTTTATTAGTGACCCTAACCACAAACCTCAAACCTAACGCTAAACTTAACAAAAACCCTAACCTTGATCATAAAAATATTTTCCTTGAAATTTAGCGCAATGCCACAGGCATTATGTACGATTCCTTTTACCGGCCCTGTTTAAGTGGTCATACAAAGCATCCGTACCCAAAAAATAAGTCTAGCAAGTACACGAGCAAAAATATTACCGCATCCTTTTTCACCTGCTTCCTCGAACTCACCCTTTCACGTGCATCGGTAAATAAATTGTTAATATAATAACGAATCATAATGAATAAATTATCCCTCGATCGCCCCTGCGTCGGAAGCTATCTGTTCTGCCTGCCGCCAAAGTTACCCGCGCTTCGTTGCTCTGTGCATGTCATCAGTGACCCACATTGACATGTTTCGCTCCTTCAAGCCAGTAACGCGTTCAAAAGCTCGTGTTCACGTCAAAGTGCGCTGGTTGACAGCGAGGATCCGGACATCGGAGGCGCAGTGGACGGAATTGGTAGGAAGGTCTCTACTCTGACCGGAGGCTTAAAAACAGTTGCGAGGTCAGTGACAGTAGTAGTTCCAACCTGCTCAGAACCAGACGCCATTCACGAGGGAAGAATCGGCATCTTGACCATGTCAATGAAGGCCGACGGACTGCGTCACGTAGGGAGGTTGGCGAAGGGCGCCAGATGGATCAAAGTAAGTACAGTTCTGGGATTGCAGCAAAATGCCCACCGTATGCATGCATTAAAGTAAGCAGATGTCGCAAAACACACTCCAATATAAGGCGAAAAGTGAGCTCATTAATTCTCAGCCGAAAATTTATCACTCTCCGGGAAGTCACATAACCAATAGAAACTAGACATTTTCACCATGAAGTCTGCATAAATTTGTCAGCGAAGTATCTAATTAACGCACTTTTTAAACCGGTTACTTTTCAAATTGATATTAGGCATATTAATTGTCGAATTTTTTGAGGAATTTCATTTTTATCGTCAACGAGTTTTCATTTTTGGGTGAATCTACAAATATGATGCAAACGGCCATCTCCATTAGGAGTATCCAAAAGCTTACCATTTCGTTAATTGCTTTTAAGAACTATCTTATTTTGAAGGTTTTGATAAACACATAAAAGAGGATCCAAATTTATTGTCAAGCGATGGAAAACAGGGAAAATCGTGAAATATTCGCCGGTTTTTCAAAGATGATCGGAAACTAATTGTAATCCAATACCAGGAATATCCATAAAGGAATTTGAGTACAGGATAGTTCTCGTAAAGTACACGAATTGGTATGCTTACGCTATCACCTGACAATTCTATTTAAACTTATTGGCCACATTTAAAACGATTTTTTTCCGTTTTCAGAATTTGCCACTTTATTCAGGGGTAGAACTTCTCAAGAAAATAATATTTATTTTCACATTTCCTGCAAGTTTTAAATTCGCTCATGTTTGTTCATTAAAATTTCAAAGCTTTGGTACATGCGTTTATGCCAGCTGGCGAGTGATTAGCAATCTTTCATAAATTTAGGCTTTTTGCATGAGTTAGGTCACACTGTAGACAGCGGGCAATGGACCGTTATTCAGTGGGGGCTAACTCACGAACATGCAGGCTTCCGGATCCGATGAGCGAGAAAGCGCAGGCCGTGCGACTGTAATAAGCTCAAACGTGACTGTGCACCGACCTATGAAACTGTCATAGATCGCAGCACGACACGGGGACTGCCATCACACGGCTTCCACTACGATCTTAGGGCATGCCGGACGAATAGGTGGAGAGATTCACAGTAAAACCCAAGGGAGCCTGTCATCAACACACAAGAGTTCAGGTTACTCACGACTCAATAGGGTTTTCGAGCAACCAAGTACACTTCCTGGTAAGGACTGTAGAGGGTAAGTGGTACTTTAAATGGCAAGTTCCCATCCAACGATAATCCGTACGTACTATTCCGGCTAATAGGATTGCGGAGGGATGGCCGACTGTGTTCATGAGATAAAAATGAGCTGATTACTGTAATCGAACAGAAAGTGGTAAGAAACTCCCTTTTCCCGCCAGAAAATGACTAGGGCTCTAGGGACTGGGCGGAGTGCAAACACGCATGGTACACATGGAGCAGATGGCCTGTCGGGGTGACAATATATTCAGGATTACCTTCCCACAGAGTCACATTCGGCCTAATTCATCACCCATCGTAAAAAACGACCATATAACTGTTGAAGGTAAGAACATTATAAGTCCATGACAGAGACCCGGTTCGTAACATCAAAACCTTCGATGTCGTTACTGTTTGAGGCAGCTTAATAGATTAGCACAATATGCCCACAACAACACCAACTTGGTCGTGTATACACTTATCCTAGGCGCTATCAAACCGAAATAGACACGGTTTACCTCAGCTGCAGACGCAACCTAAAGGAGTCTACCTGGCCAGTTAGTATGAGCAACTGGCTGCATGAAGGGCCTACGTCAGAAGTCAATGCCTTGAGGGCTACCAAAGAACAAAGATACCTTTCGATAAAAAATCGTTGTATCGCCAATAAACCTCGAAAAACGAATAGCGAACCCAGTTGCACTCTGGTACATGAGAAGATGACCATCAGCAACGTGGAGCAAAAGGAACACGAGAAAGAGGTTCAGCAAATAGAAAACCGATAGAAGCTGAAAATTAGGAAACTGAAGCATCGCGCGCACGCGCCACAGCCATTCCACTATTCAAGAAGTTGTAGAAGACTTGAAGCACATTCGCGATTCTTAATGGGCGCAGCCGTGGCTTGCGCCCAGAAGAGAAGGACCTGACGAAAGTGGCCCCCACCCGGCCAGCTCGTCATCCAGAGGGCCGAGCGGGACGGCCGAACCGATAAGTCGGATTCGCTGAGACTTGGTTGCCAGGAGAATCTTCTCGGAATCCTCCATTGCAGGATCAGGCACAGAGGTAACGATGGCCGTGCCCAGGGCAGTGAGTAGCCGCCATACTACTTCTGGGGGCACACGAGGACGGCACCGGGGTCGGTTCCGACTACAGAGAGAAGACCAGTGGCCATGCGTGTACACAGACCCGGTAAACCACGCAGAGCCGGAAGAACTGAAAGCAGATGACCACTCTTGCATTGGAAGTGAGCGAACACGGATAGGTTATGGAGGAGCGTTGCCATGGCGACCTAAAAGGTGCAAAAAAGAAGGTCAGCAGCGATGGAGAAGGTAGGATTCGCACAACGGACATGCACAAATTTGTGCAAAAGGGAAGTAATCCTACAAACCTGATGATGTTTCTTGCCCGAAAAGTCGATCTTCTTAAACTGCAGGAGATTCGCTAAACGGGAGGCCAGTCTGACTATAGTGACGATAGAGGTGGGAATTGACGAATAAGCATCTGAAGAGATCGTGGAAGAATCGATTGCAATGCAATTAGCCAAAAGGCGAAGGACGAAGAGGATGCAGTTAGAGGCTTCAGGTGTGGAGGGTGGCACTTGCAAGTCGGAAGAATCCAGCAAATTTTGGAGATCTGAGACCTGAAGGATGTTCGACCAGGACGCTGGCTCGAAGACAACAGCCGATACACCCGGCCACCGAACAAGGCAACGAAGTAGGTCGAACAGAGGGAAGGCGGTTTCTGCGGCGGAACCAATCATAAATATGTATCATGCTACTAGCAAATTACAAGTAACCATAAAATAACGAAAATAATAATCAAATAGAATTCACACCTGCTTTCCAACCAGGCAGTACATCCAGAACGGCCTTCGTCAACTCCATTGCATCTGAGTTCGACATTCGGGGATCTAATGCGCTAACTAACTCCAAGGCACGGTTAGAAAGAGGGGTGGTTGCGGTCTCATTAAACGACGTCAATTTTCCTAAAAGGTGAAATATGTAGAATTATGGCCGGCGACGATGATCAGAAATCTTATGGGAAGATGCCCGGACATGGTAGGATAAGGTGATTGTAAAGGTTCAACAGCGAAGAACATTGGAAAGTAAACAATATTACGGCTTAATGCTCCGGGGAGATGAATATTTCGTGGGCAGAATGCACTATATGGCCGGCATCCACAAAGAAATTATTTCGAACTTAAATACAGCGCGGAGTTCATTTAATTCATATAAAATGTGCATCAGGCAGAAAAAACGAATCGCATATCTTAATCGAGTGAGGGATCGAGTATTCGAATATTCTGGATGGGAGTTGACCATCGGAAGGGTTTGGAAAGTCCTGAAGTCCATGCAGGTAACAGGCTCACAAGATTACTTTCGTTTTAGCAGCTGCGACTATCTTAGAAAAATAACCTTCCTGAGCTCTTTTGGCTATTCTTCAGTGCGCCTATTTGCCTCAGATTGACATAATACTCAGTCTCCAAAGTGGTGGTGGTGATATTCATGCGCCTTTTTGTCTCTGCTTCTGTTTTTTTACTAGTCTTTTTGTGTTTATTAAATCTACTGCCGAAAGCCTTTCATTGCAGTTGTAAAATTCTACTATACAGTAATTTCATTGTAAACGGCTAATCGATGTCTTCAGTTTGTTTCTAAACTGGGCATTTGGTTTGCACCGTCTAATGGACAATCAATCAAATCAGAAAGGTAAGCCAGGCCAAATTTAAAAAAAAAACTGTATCACTGTTTGAAGAGAGACTTGTCTATAAACTTAGTAGACGAAATTAACTACATTCCTGTCTTATTTGCAAGATCCCATCGGACAAGTTATTTAACTAGGTGTCAAGCGAAAACTGGGGTCGAGCTGATTTGACGGTGGACTACGAGATCAGGAGAGCTATGTATTAAATACGTACTACTTACATTTCACGAGTAGCATTTAAATAGGTAATGAATAGCTTCGAAGAGCATACTCTCCTAGCCCATGGGAATGGAACACAATGACGATGTAAATGCGGTTAATTTAAAAGACCGCTCTTTTAAAGCTCTACTTCATGGCATGAATACAGTCATGAAGGATAAGGTGGACACTCACGGAGGAGAAGGCTGACATTTGTTGACTCAAGAGTAATGTAATCAGTCGCGGGAAATAGGTCACCAGGGCCCGGTAATTGGGTGCGCTCGCGTGTCGAGCCACTCTCCATAGTGCTGCCAGGCACGTAACGACCACCACCAGTGAATGGATCCGAAACTGTCGACTGCTGCTGCTTTTGATTGGGCGTCTCCGTGAGACCTGCATTTTGATGATATACTTGGCAACAGTGTCCAGATAATCCTGAGGCAGGTTATGTCGATATAGAAAGTTCTGAGCCACCAACCAGGGGTCGTCAGTCTTGTTGTACGGCAATTTGACTGGTGGCATACTTTCGTCGAAGTCAACGGTGAAAACGAAGTCGTACTCCTGGTTCGGTCATGAATGATGAAAAGCTTGGTAACTATAAAGTTGATTTGTCACGGATAAAGTTGGACAGAATACTGGGTAAGAAAAGAGGGGAGTGAACATACCCGTCCCTCAAAGAGAGTCCGATTTGAGCCCGTAGCAGAGTCCGCGGCAGAGCCAACGACATCACCAACCTTCAACCATCGGTCCTCATTGGCAGACCACTGGTAGCAAACTAGTTTCGAATCCTCCCGAATAACAGACACATGCCCATCCTTTTTACCTTTAGAAAAACAGGAGAGATGCGAATGCTAAAAATTATATGGCGTGAAATCGAAATTGAGTGTTCCGTGACGGCTGAAAGCTAAGGAAGCACCCTGTGTCCGTAGTGCAAGTGGTGGCGTGAAAGACGAACAACCCTTTCACCAATGCGTTTGAAGCAGATACGATCAGTCCGTTAAAAGGATGCAAAAATAACTGGCTATGAAAGTATAGTTCAGATGAGACGAGGACGTACATCAAGAACACGCGGCAACGAACGCTAATGTGTGTATATTAATATTTATATAAACACTCTACTTCATATATGAAAGTAATATATGTAAATAACAAATTGCTGAATAGACGGCAATCTGCGACGTGGGAAGACCTTATGACGGTATATCAGTATGACTTTAATGCGACAATCAAGTTCAACGTTCACTTAAACTAAATACAATGTCTAAGGACATTGAAAAAAATGCCTGACTCATTGCAGTCAGTGACGAACAAAACGCAACCCTCACCTACAAAAGAGAGCGCACTAGCAGCCGTAGAGAAACAAACAGCAACGTTCACCTCAGCCAATCACTCGGCCTACAGGGGTTCTACCATACCTGTACAAGGCCATGCCGGCCATCTTAACCCTCCAAAGTCAGTGAGTTTAAACAGTGGGTACGGCGAAGGGAGCATTCGGTATACAGTTGCGAAATCAGGGTTCACGCAAGTTATGCCCCGATGTCTCCAACATGGCTTCGACCGTCACAGGCGACGAGATTCATCAACGCCCTGAAGTGTAGTCGCGCAGTCTTCCAACGCCAATGTTGGTGAGCCAGGTGGCCGAGCAATCATCACGCAATCACCGCGGGTGATGAAATTGCAGCAGATAACGACCCACATGCCGGCCAGCAAGCTATTATCGCGCCAGAAGGCAATCATCCTCGATGAAGGAGGATCCGTTAATTGTCAAAGGTATGACAAAGCATAGCGACTACATCCTATAAATACTGCGAATCCTTGTGTAAGAAGTACCGGTACAGGATACGTTCTCTGAAGATGGGTTCGAGCAGGAATCCGAAACGTCAATCAAATAAAATTCATCCCCAGCGATCGCGTCAACTTCTTCTGAATAATGGAGACAAGTAAAATAATACAACTACGGACATTTGTAGCTAAGAGCCACGATTGCAATGTTGGGCGCCTTTGTTCAGTGCCCCGCTGCCTCAAGACCATTCACCGTCGCAGTGAGCGCTTCTAGACTCACTGGCCGGCAGCCACTCGACCGAGTTCGGCTCGGGCACACACGTGCACACAGATATTCGCGGCTGCCCATGTTCCACTTGAACGCGTCCACAAGACGCTGCTCCTCGGGCAATGCAAGGCACGCCAAATGGGCAACACCTGAACTTACTCCACAAACCTGTTAAAGTAGCTGCCACCACTGTCACACTCTCTAGCAGGCATGGCTGGACACCAACAACATAGGCGTAGGCTTCGCTAGTGCGTTTTTGAACATAACAGTCTAATAGAAGGCGTAATAGCTGACAGGAAACTAATTTGGGGTGTTTAACGTACCATCAACAGTTTCTGAGAAAAGATTGGCTTTACGCTATCATGCAAAATGCAGTGCTTTCTTCTCGAGTGGGCTGACCACCGCGGTGTGGCTGGATGCACTTATTTGAAAAGGGGATAGCATGTTGTACGAATTCATCCAGTTTTATGTCGCAGGCGCGTGGCCGAACAGTCAAGGACTTCCGCCAAGACGTCATGAATTTGGGTGCCCATCGAGCGCTGGGAGAGGGCAAGCTTAACGAGAACGCCGACATATAACGGGTAAGGTTGTGTGCTAAGGTCAAAATCAGCAAATTAGCGAGCTCTACACGATAGAATACACTACGGACTCCCACCCTGCACGAAGGAAAACAAAGGCATGTGGAGCTATGGCATTGATTTAAAATGAGCAACTAAAGCAGATGAGTAAAGAGATTGAAAAGGGCCACAACAATGCAGTTCATACCCGGAACGAGGAGGGCCTCAATGCCGGGCACGCGTTCATTAGCCAGGGACTCTGGTAAGGTCTCTGCGGACAGTTCACAGTGTGCTAGTTCGTTCTCATAGGCCTGTAGGCGGTCGGGTGGCGCCTGCCTTGTCGGATTTTGAGAGAAGAGACGAATTTTCTTATCACTGATGGAGGAGAGTGGGAGGAGGAACGGGATGAACATGAACTGCGCATGTCTATTACTTATCACGAAAATTATGATGGCCAAGTATGTGAACGGAAAAACAGAAGTATTGCCGAAAAAAGGCGGATATGCTTTTCCCTGCTGATTTGCCGTCGGCCAGCAATATCCAATCCACCGACTGCCGAGCCCTAATATTCGAAATTGGGTCCAGTCGGTAGTTGAGCCTAACGTTCTGTCAACTTTGGTCAATAATGTTCCCAGTCACGGCAAAATGATGCATAATTAATAGGACCTGAAGGCTGGAGGGAGTAAAAGAGTACAGTTTTGCATGCGACACCAACCCATCGCAGGCAGTCGGAAAAGCCAAGATCTGCGAATAGGCCCTTCAGCTAGCAAAAATCGTGGGCAGGAAGTAATACGTGTGACTTAAGGCTATATCTGGCAGGCTGCAAATTACACATATGCGGCTCGGATGAGGTGAAGCTCCGAAAAATACTAACACACTGATTGTCCAGGCCGATGAAGAGAGTACTACGGTAGTTTTAGAAGAGACAAGACAGAAGAGAAAGGCATAATTACATTTTCATTTACATTTTGTACTCCTTTTAGGGCAGATTAGGCATTCTTCCAATTTTATATTTAAGGAAAGGCTATATTTCGGTTTACGAGATGTTTCTATTTGTGAAATTTTTAAGATCTTTTAATGCTCATTCATAATAATATTAATGTTGCCAATAAAGTATACAACATGATCCACATCTATCGCAAAATTTTATGAGCACTACGTGACCACTTCCTTATAGCGTAGAGAAATGTGTGATTTTCCTTAAACACTGTCTACAGCATGCAGTTTGAAAACCTAGAAAGCATGGATTTCGATCGGTAGGGTTAACAAGTATTCGGCCATTTAGTTTTTATTAAAAAACCATAAGATAATCTGTTTTCAATAATTAAATTTGAAGACGACATAATTTTCTACCAAAGGAGTAAAAGACGGAATTTTTGTACATTTTCTCTATAAAATATATTTGAATACATGAGGGCATTAAAAATCAGCGAGAAAAATGCATTTTTTTACCGTGTATCCTTTTCGCAGTCGGTCCGAAAGAAACTTTTTCAGGAGCCGGCATCTTGACGTGACAATCAATATTAAAAACCTACTTAAGTAAATTGTTCGAGTCGAAAATACATTGCTTAATTTCGGTCGACATTTCACGAGAGAGGAAATCTACCATATCAGGAGAAAGGTAATTCCTCGCCTACGAGTTGCAGTGCAATTAGGAGCACCCACGGCGACGAAACAGTTGGATCTGAGATAATAAGCGGCAACCCCATTTCAATTACTCAAGACATAATTTCGACTTTGGTTTGCTCGAGATAGCGATAACGCAGTTGGACGGGACGTGGCTATTGTGTAACCAGCTAAGTAACTGTCAAATCACACTATCTCCCACCTATCCACTACTAGATGACAAACGTTCGAACCCAAGGCCTACGAATCGCCACCCCGTCAGTCCGCTATGCCGCCAACTAGGAGGTGGGGAACATGAAATACTCTAAAACGGAAAAGGACCCAGACAGATGCCGATGACCAGCCCACAGCCGATGGTGGCGACCAATGTGAGAGGCGCACTGGGGCTCGGAGTGTACACACCCGTTCCCACAGATGGGAGGTGGGAATCACACCTTCACCACTGCCGACACGGTCCAACACCAGTCGTCTTGCAAAGTTCCAGCCGAAGATGCGCAAACTTTCCTTCCAACAAAAAAGGCATTTTGTTGGCCTTAAGTGAGTTGCTTTTCGAGTTAAAAATCAGACACGGCACCATAAAAGCATCCCATGTTAGTCCGAAGGTAGTACTAGTCTTGCATTCGTTAAATGGCAGGAAATGCTCTTGTGCAGGTTTGCGTCTGGGTGTTTCCCACGCCTAAAACACAATTTTTAACTGGTAAATAAGACCAACGACAAGCGGACTTCAGTGGTTGGTCGTGGTGAGTTAACTTGCCTGCAGCCAACAGCAATGTCCCCATCAGCAGTAACAGCCACACACCACGCGGTCTGACAGGGTAGAGATATGGTCTGTTCGCACTCAATCTGCTGACAGCCCAGAGCCGGTTTGGGTACTGGCCAAACGCGCACTGTCCTGTCCTCCCCGGAGGAGACAATGAAGGCACCACGGGGGTCCACGGCAACACTGTACACAAAGTTGGTATGACCGTAGAATTCAGCAGTGCAGACGCCTTCCGAGAGATCCCAGCATCGCAAGCTACCATCATTGCTCGCTGAGAGGAGACGTGAAGGGTCAAGAAGAGCCAGAGACCGGACGCAACCCATGTGACCCAACAGAGTCTTGGTGGGCTTGTCTGTTTCGTAGGGGTGCTGATGGTTGAGGTCAGTGCGCTGAATACGCCAGAGTGCAATCACGGAGTCGGAGGAGCCGGTGGCCACGTAGAGTTCATCCGGATGTGTTGAGGGGAGGAATATGACAGACCAGATGGTTGCACCCGGACCTGCGCAACAAAGATGAGAGCAAGATTGGGGTACAGCAAGCAAAGACTGCAGGCCACTTACTCACATCAGCTTGTTATTATCATCTTTGTTGGCGTTATCATCATTACAGTGGTTGCAGATATGACATTAAAATCATTTGCGGGGGCAAAATATTAGTCACCAGCATAGTTGATTGATGAACGGCCTTTTGGCTTAAGTAGCCATTGCACACGTGTGGCACAAGGTGAGGTAGAGGTTTATTTCCCACCACCAGTCAGATGCAAAAAGGTAGACACAACACCCATATTCCACCCTAAAATGAAACGCGGTCGGTTGACACCACCGTCACACGGCTGTTAATATTAGCCATGGTAGTCGACAGAGCCGGCGCCAGCGGCTCAACTACTAAAAATTTAAGTCCACTGAACAAATCGAACTATATTAATTGGCAAACTGGCGTCCGGCACTTTTGGATGACCAGCATCGGAGTAGACAACGCAACGACAGATTCTATGGACGACTGACACGGAGAGTACCCTACACACCCCTTAATGATACTATCGGCGTTACACGTTAAGCCCAAGAGTCAGATGAGCTGCCTGAATATGGGTTCAAACCGGATCTCTTTGAGGAATAGCCTACGCTGTGTACTCACTGCATATATAGTGCGCATAGCGCCTTAAAAACAGCAGGCCGGGGTCGATGCAAGAAAATTCCAATGCATCGAGTCAAAACCAATAGAAATGTTCGTGAATTAAACAACGATACTGGTCGTATAGAACTTACCGTCTGTACTTTCTGCCATTACCACATTCAATCAAACAGTTCATAGAACTAGACCCAAAAAAGAGGAGATAACTGTGGTAGGCCTAGCCCTGTGATGCTTGTGACTCTAATGAGAGCTGTAGTTGACCGAGGGTCCGGCACATAAAATACGAAGCATGAATCCACAAACGTTGCTTCCCTCTACCACTCAAGTCGTCTCACCGTCTACCACAATGCTGCTGTTAATAATTAATTGACTCTGAGTACCCCAACGGTGGTGTCCCACCAAACGACACTAACGACTGCTGTATATCGTCCTGCATACAAGGTAAAAACTGAGGAAACGAACGGCACGATGCAGCAGCTATCAACAGAGTCTTTTATGAGGGCGGCAGTGGTTGCCAGAATCTGTAACTATTTTAGAAGAGTATCTTCAACAAATGTTCCAGCCTGTGCCATACACTGAAGAAAGCTAGTCAGACGGGCTGTAATGAGTCGTTGTAGGCGGAGGAAAACAAGCCTATGCGCAGAAACGACAGTAAGGATGCTTTGTGTGGCCGCCTAAATAAGACACAGGAATAAGAACCTTCCCACCCACTTAAAATAGGCAGCCTTGCGGGAACTTTCAGGAACTTTCTGTATCTTAAACCTAAAACTTACCCTGACATTAAACTAAAGCATAACCTTAATCTTAACCGTAGCCCTACCCTAAAGTTAACGTGAACCCAATCCTTAACCCTTAGCCTAATCCTGACCCTAACCCCAACTCTGACCTCAACCCTGAAACTTCAAACTAACCATAACCTTAAACCTACACCCAAGTTTCCTTTGAATTTGGCGATTACCATTCCCATATCCTGTTTAGACGGCTATACAAGGCAGCCCTATGGAAAAAAATTAAAACGGGGTTCTTAATGAGGCCCATGCGAAGGTATACTTTAAATAGTTTTCAGCCAACGATATGGCAGGCTACGTCTAATTGAAAACGAAGAAAAAACTTCCTGCAAACTGATTATCATCAATTACATTGGCGAAATAACTCAACACCCTCGTTGAAGTTTCCGTGGATTAGCTTGGGAAAAAGAACCCGACGGGGCAGACATTCTCGAGACAGCCTTTAGATTTGACTTGCTCGACAAAGGCACCGAAGGCCAATCGTCGGAAACAAATGAAAACTGATAGCAAGGAAACTGGAGCTATCGTCTAAATAAGAGATAGTCAATAAGGGACGTTTAACTGTCGGTTAACGGTGCAAACAATGGGTAAGATTCGACTCACGCCTGAGAGTTGCCAGACACAGGTCGTGGTTCCAGATCTTTGCCGTAGAGTCCCAGGAGCCGCTGAAGACGAGGCCCTCATCATTGGCTGCCAGTGCGCAAACTGAAAAGGTTCAAAATTACTAATCAGAAAGAAGAGAGAGGACCTACCAGGTTCAGTGTGCCCATGTAGAACAAAGACCGGCTCGTTGCAGTCCACCTCGTTGAAGGCTCGGATTATTCTGTCGTTGGAAGCCGTGAGAATGAGCCCCTGTGGGGAGAGACTCGAGGGCGGCAAGTAAGTGACTGCCGACACATAATTTGTGTGGTTAGAATAGACTTTGCCTTCTGAGACCTGTGATGTGTTCCTAGGTCAGCAGAACAATGCAAAGGTGAAAATGGCGACGGTTTCAAACAAAAACAATTAGCTCAAACAGAAACGCTAGCCTACATAATCGATACCCTTAGTGACATAAAACACACGAGCGTTAATCAAAATCGATAATACTGGTACAAACAGGACGCCACACAAGACAACAGGGGGCTGGCAGTAGATGGTGTATTACCGAAAATCCTCGCCACGATCAAGTCCTATAAGAGCTCAACCACTGCGCCGGTTTTAGTTCATAATAGTCTTTCACAACTGTTCGGTATTCGGTCTGGCTTTCGAAAAGGTTGTAGCCTGTCGCCCGTTCTGTTAAACTATGCTATGGACTGGATTCCTGAAAAGGTCTTTACTAGCTTCAAGCTTTGGTGATCTGCAGTCTACAGTGTCACGGGTGAATGAGGTAGCTAAATCGGTCGGTTTGTCCATAAACGCTGGGAAGACCAAAGTGTTATCAAGCTGCATCCCTGCCCAGGAGAACGGACCTCTCGAGATCGATGGTTGTGAAGGTGAAGATGTCGACCGTTTCAAATACCTCAGGGCAAGGTTTTTCCCAAATGGACAGAGTAAGGATGAATCGTCTTTCGAATCAATTCTGCACGTCGGGTTTTCGCAAATCTTAGAAAGTGCCTTTTAACGGACACGACCTTTCTATCGTCACGAAGATTCGCGTGTACTTTGCATCCGTCCGATCTGTCCTTCTGTTAAATGCTGAGCTATGCGCGTAGAAGATGAGAGAAAATTGGAGGTATTTGACCATCACTGCTTGAGGACTATCCTTCGAGTTAAGTAAACCGACTTCGTCTCAAATGAGACAGTCCACACTTGCTGCGACAACATCACAAGGATATTCCAAGCCATCCAAGAATGACGACAGAGGTAGTTTGGGCACTTTCTTCGTCTCCCACCTCAGGAACTCAGTGTTACTGCCCTAGATCCGACACCACTACTCAAATCAAGGCATCGACACAGTTTGTCAGGACAAGAAGGTTGTTCTTTGACCTTCGGTATTCGGCATCCGTCGTTAGCGAAGAGAATGGATTTAACTGTCTAGGTCTGTTTCCGCAGATCGTCACGTGTGGAGAAGCACCATACGTGACGTCATTGAGGCCAGCTAGATCAAGTACGATCGCAGGCGTAACAAGTACAAGTAAGTATACAAGTAAGGTAAGAGTAATTAAACGTAATACCAAAACCCTTAGTTGGCGTATCACAAACCTTGAATACGTTTACTTACGCGTCTAGGTTCCAAGAACGCACCGTGAAATCTCGTGAAGCCGAGAGCAACAGACCAGGCTGAGGACAACAGATACTCCGAACATCACCAGAATGGGCCGATAGCTCGCTGCGAAATTTGAATCCGGTACTCATTGGTTTTACAATTGGAAATAAAAATTTTCCAAATCTTCTTTATAACCCACCGGATGTATTTTGTAGGGAGAGAAAGTGTCCGGTCAGAGGTGCTAGAGGGAATTTGAAATGAAAAAAAAAGCCGGCGGCAATCATCCCAACAAAAATAAACTGAGAATAATGAATCAGCAGTGTCAAATGGAGTGGTGAAGAAAGATATTCATTGCTCCCGGATATAACGGTAAACTACCCAACGAGATTCTGCTAGTGAGAGAAATGAATCGGGTCACCTTTGAGCCAGCAGCATTGTGGTATTTTTTAAAAAAGACGGTATCAACTAAGGCCTAAACCAAGTTTTGGGCGGATGGCTAGCCCATAGCCAGCGGAAGCTAGCTTAGATACGTTTGACACAGATATCAGCACCGAATAAATAAATATGAAAGAAATTTTGATAGTCTATAATGCATTCAATGGAACGCAAAAAAACACAGTCTGTGGTGACGCAAACAGGCTAGAGCCCGAAACGGTGTGTACAAAACAGGACTTAAAAAAGGACCCAAATCAGACGGATTGCACAACTGGTTAAGCCGTACACCAACGGTACAGAAGGATCAAAGCAAGTGAGAACCAAGAAGGTACCAAAGAAAGACTTATCACGAAGGACAGGAAAATTACTCTGTTGCCAATTAAAAGCAATAACCAAAGAGAGTTAATTCTTGCTCACACATGTAATAATGGCACCAAAGTTTAATGATTACCGCCTTTGGATGGTATGAAGTAAAGCCAGTTTGAAAAGAATCAAGAACAGAAAAATATGGAGTGGAGGGACTGCGGAGAGGTGGTGACATGTAGATTTGCGGGCTAGTGGCGGAAGATTGTTATCCACAGGATAAAGGTAAGCCGTAAGTATCTTTATGTTTAGGAAGAAGGGTATGATGAGTAGGGGCTTAATTGAGCCTGCCACCTTTCAAGGCGTCCTCCGTAGCAACACCCCCTGGAACGGGGATACTGCCATCGACAAGCGTGGACAAAAAGGATATAGACAGACTGGTAACCAGGATTACAGATGTCAAAGATCCAAAGAGAGGTATGTGACAATAAAGGAGTAGTGTGATAAAATCTCCCATAAGAGTATAGTCCGGGAGCTCAGCAGATCTGGATGAGAACAAAGACATGTGTGGCGGGGGAACTAAATGCGGATGGAATTTGGCTGCTGCATATAAAGGTAAAATGTTTGTGTAGCACAGTCTGTGTAGCCGGTCGGGGTGTAGGGGTAGCACCACACAGATAGCATTTGGTCGCTCCATTTGTATCGTACAGGTGGTGAATGCTCCTGTGGCCACCTATAACTGGAACCCAACTCTCATCTATGGCTCCTCGAAGTTGGGTTCTTCCCAGCGGCCACACCCTGGGCAACCGTCACGACCAGCGGGCTAAACAAGGCGAGAGTCTCCAGTGTTACGTGTGCCTCCACACCCGGTATTTCAGACTCCCAAACTTCCCACCTCCCTCCTTCCTCTTAAAAAGTTATACGGTGGGGGCGATAGCAACCCCGTAGGCGGCCCAGGCTAACTCGGGTCATTCTCCAAATAAAACAAAACCATGACCCATAGTGGAGTTCGGCAGCCGTCTGGGATGTCCGAGCAGCCCTATTTAGAGACAGCAATGCTTGCCTCCTCGCGGAAGAAGAGGCTAGAAAATGGTGAACTAAACAAATGCTTGGTCTCACGTCTTCTGCAGCCGGCCGGAGTTCACAAAATACGCAGTAGTAAAACTCAAACAAACAACAATACCCCCCATCCTCATCCCCGGCACCATACCCTCCGGGCTTCTCGGGTGAGACCGCTCACACTAAGAGCCTGGAATGTTCGTTCCTTTTTAGACAATCCTAGGAGCAACCGGCCAGAACGGAGGACGGCGCTAGTCGCTCGGGAACTGGCGCGCTACAAGGTGAACATTGCTGCTCTCAGAGAGACCCGATTCTCTGAGCAGGGTCAGCTGGAGATGGGTGCCGGCTATACCTTGTTCTAGAGCGGCCAACCAAAGGCAGAGCGACGCGACGCTGGTGTTACCTTTGCCACCCGGCTGAGGAAATCCAGGGGTTTGTGAACCGCAATGAAATGAAAAACTACTTTAAAGCCATCAAGGCCATCTACGGCCCAATGTATCAAGGGGACCGCACCACTGCTCAGCTTTGACGGCCCAACACTGCTGACGGAGAAATCGAAAATTCTGAAGCGCTGGGCCGAGCACTTCAGAAATGTCCTTAATTGCTCATCAGCCATCTCCGATGCTGCCATTGACCGGCTCCCTCAAGTGGACACGAACAATGACCTGGATCTGCCGCCTTCCCTACCAGAAACCATCCGGGCCGTGCAGCAGATTTCCGGCGGTAAAGCACCGGGATTCGACGCAATCTCACCAGAAGTCTACAAGCACGGCAGGCCGCGGCTGATGGCAGAACTCACAACACTCTTCCAGGAGATGTGGCGCCAAGGACAAGTTCCTCAGGATTTCAAAGACGCGACCAGCGTCCATCTTTACAAACGGAAAGGGAACCTGCAACTCTGTGATAATCACAGAGGCATCTCGTTGCTCAACATCGCCGGGAAGACATTCGCCCGTATCCTTCTCAATCGTCTGAACGGTCACCTAGAGCAGGGCCTGCTCCCAGAAAGCCAATGTGGCTTCCGCCGACACCACGGAACAACCGATATGATCTTTGCCGCCCGCCAGCTACAAGAGAAGTGCCAGGAAATACGAACTCACCTTTACACTACCATCGTAGATCTGACGAAAGCCTTTGACATGGTGAATCGCGACGGGCTGTGGAAAGTCATGCAGAAATTCGGCTGTCCTGAGCGATTCACGCACATGATGCGTCAGCTTCATGACGGGATGACTGCGCGCGTAACTGACAACGGGACGGTGTCCGAAGCATTCGCAGTGACCAACGGAGTGAAGCAGGGCTGCGCATTGGCCCCCAACCTGTTCAGTCTCACGTTTTCTGCTATGGTGATGGACGCCTACCGTGATGAGCAGCTTGGGATCCACATCGCCTACAGAACTGACGGGCACGTTATCAACAGTCGGCGTATGCAGGCTTCAACACGTGTGTCTACGACTACAGTCCATGACTTGCTCTTCGCGGACGACTGCGCCCTTAACACCGTGACGGAGGAGGACATGCAAAGGAGCATGGATCTCTTCGCCGCAGGCTGCTCCAATTTTCGATTAACAATCAGTACAGCCAAAACGGTTATCATGCACCAGCCGCTACGCAGCGCAGAATACAATGTTACCCGAATCAATGTGAACGAGGATAAACTCAAAAATGTGGAAATCTTCACTTATCTAGGAAGCATGCTGTCACCCAATACGAGAATCAATGACGAGGTTCCCAAACGGATCTCTAAAGACAGTCAGGCCTTCGGCCGGCTGCAGGCTTCCGTGTGGAATCGCCACGGTATTCACTTGAAAAGTAAAAAGCCGTCGTCTTGACGACACTCCTTTACGAAGCGGAGACCTGGACCGTCTACTCGAACCAAGCCAGGAAGCTGAATCACTTTCATCTCAGCTGCCTCCGCAGAATACTGAAGCTGAGATAGCAGGACAGGATCCCGGACACGGAAGTCCTTGAGCGGACCAGAATCCTCAGCATCTACGTCATGCTGAGGCAAGTGCAACTGCGATGGAGCGGCCACCTGGTGGGGATGGACGACGAGCGACTACCCAAACGACTTTTCTACGGAGATGTCGCTACGGGTTCTCGCCGACAGGTAAATCAAAAACGACGCGACAAGGACACTTTGAATAAAGCTCTGAAGCAACTGCAGATCAACCCGGCGACCTGGGAGAACCTCGCTCAGGATAGACCGGCATGAAGAAGATCCGTGGACTTTTTCAGCAATCTATGAGGCCAAACGGATCGCCACCGCCAAGGCAAAAAGAGCGAAACGAAAGTCACCAGCGCCCCGGACCAACACCATCGATACCCAGGCCCTTCCAACATGCCCGTGCTGTCAACGCATCTTCCGCGCGAGAGTCGGCCTGGTAAGACATCTTCGGGCGCAATGCACCAACAATCCGAAAATGCCAACTTCCACGTCACATTCTGTCAACACTGCTTTGGACTCCCCCATCCTCACTACTGGCATCAATTCCATTACTCCCATTATCATAGACTACATCCCAATACTCATCACCTGTTAACCCCACCACCGCCGTCACCACCACCAGTGATGGGACTCTCTCCTAAACTGCCCAAAATGTGACCGCACATTCACGTCACGCATCGGCCTGGTCGGTCATTTGCGAATCCATCGTACAGAGACTGGTGAACCAGTGCCTGGAGCACCAACACACAGCAGAGATCGTCGCCTCCACTGTCCTCGCGCATTCACTCATCGCATGGGCCTATTCGGTCACATGCGCATCCATGACAGCGGAATTCACCGCAATACCGACAACACCGATACCCCATAAACACCCTCCGCTTCTGCCATTCTTACCGCCACTTCTACCTCAACTACCATGAATGACATCCCCCAGCCTCTACCGATTTCTCCTGCCCACACTGCACCCGCAACTTCATCTCACGCATCGCACGGAGACTGGTGAACCAGTGCCTTGGGCTCCGACATACCATCATCTGGCCCGCCTCCACTGCCCTCACTGCTCCCACAATTTTACACACCGCATGGGCTTATTAGGATATATGCGCCTCCACGACAACCTGCGGTAAACAACCGGAGGCTAAGCCACATCAGCGCACACTACCTACAGCAATACATAGACAACACCCTCACCATCATCATGTACCTGAGAATATCACGGTTTCACAGAAACCGTGGCTTGGAAGGCTGCCAATCTGACGCTTACACCAGACCATGCCATCGGCCCAGTGTATGTGCTGTGCGTGTCGAGTGGCTGACCACTGGACAGGGAGTCAGAGGGCGATGGCTCCTCCATATCCCCTGATTTAGTGAATTCTTGTGTGCGTTATGGGGTCCAGGTCGTGCAGTGGCGCGCGAAGACGGGTACGACGACCCGTCAGCCAATGCGCCCACTCCCACATAAGACGACTGACCGGCTCAGACAGTAGTCTGATTGTGGGGGTGGGGGAGAGAGTGAGGTCAGCATCTAAGCACATTTTCCTCACTATAAACAATCTGACGCGCTTAAAACTATCACGGTGCGCTAAAAGCCGTGGCTTGGAAGGTTGCCAACTGACGGGATAACTCGGACCGCGTGATCAGCCCAATGTGTGTTTTGTGTGGTGTCTGACTGGCGGACTGAGAGTCAAGCTGCAATGGCTTCTTCTTAATGTGGCCTTTATGGCACTTCCACTCCGTGGGATCCGAGCCAGGTGTGGTGGCACGCCCAGGGGCGGCTCCGGCCGCGCCAGCCACCTGCGACCTCTCCCATCTCCGGTCGTCTTGACTCTGTCATGACACCGGGCTCAGGTAGGGGAAGATAGAGTGCGGTAGATGCATCGCAAGTCTACTATCACTTTAAATCACGCACAAGTCACCGTCCCTGCACCACCCTTCCGTGGAGCATACGGTGGACATCGTCGTACTACGACGGTCGAACTGTCAAGGCAACATGACTCGTGCTTCAGGATTCAAATATGGAATAGAATCGAAACTGCTTCTGGAAAATCAATCATTATCCCCCAGTCCGATTTGCGTCCTTTTGTGGAACTTAATGGTTACCTGTTGTAAATAACACTCGACAACTCGGCACGGCAGAACCAATTGTTTTATGTGTCATCGAGCTGGTGTATGTTGCCATTCTTAAACTTTGAGGCGCATGCAATGAATGGCCCTTTAAGCAAAGGCGGATTTCAAAACAGCATCAGAGCCATTTTAAACCTAAAAGTGAAACAAGTACTAAGAAAAATATATATGAGTTTGAAGTGTTGCCAGTGAATATGACTGATGCTTTACCTCAACAATAATCAGTTCTGAGCTAAAATTCATTTTTATGAATTTACCTCATGGACCTTGGATACCATCCTATATTTTCCTGTATACTGTCTCGAGACGGTTTACACTATCTAATAGGATGTAGCATACTGGCTTGCTAGCCAAATTCCTGCCTTCACATGAGAGCAGGATGAGGTGCCATTTTCCTCCAAAGGCTATCAGTTGACATATATCAAGAAACTTATCATTGATTTTCATGGACATTTGATCAGAATGCCGGGTTTTTGTCAACCAGCATAAATAAAAACTATATACAAGCAAAATGAAAAGAAATTGGCAATGTAGAAAATTTTGTTCAAAAGGGTGGCTGTTCAAGGATCCCGCAGGGAAAGCAGGTGCAAATAATGTAGTACGCCTACAAATCAGGTTAAAAGGAGTCGCGGCCAGATTGAACTTGATCTTCAAGGCCTGTCATACATTCTCATCCCGTGTCCACACCTTCGAGAGCAATTCCGAGGATCACACCCTCAGACATTTCCCTGCATGTGGCTGAATCTCAGCTTACCTAAATTTAGCCCGTGAGACGCCTGTACTTAGTAAAACGTTCGAGCGACGAAAAAGCGATACAATGGCTACTTATCGCGCGGCCACCTCAGTCACGGCGAGCGCGTGTGTGCTCGTTACGTGCAAACCCTGACGGCACCCGTACGCATTTGCTGAGAGCGTGGTCCATAGAGTGCACTCTGTCAAGAGAGGATAGGGGTAAGAGGGTAGTCCCCAAGGGAAGAACGCCTAGGCCTAGAAGACAAGGCACACAGTTGTCAAACAGCGAGTGGCGTTTGCTAGAGTGCACACTGGCGGTAGAGGGTGGAAGGGGGTCATGCCGTTGCAAAAGTCTTAGTATACGTAATCAAGTGGTTCAGGACAAGTAATGGGCGGAAAACATTTCGAAAGATTCTGCTCGGATTAAGCGAAACGCAAACAGTTCGAAGGGCGCGCCCTACGTTTCAGGCATTTCGAAGAAAGGTTCAGAACTATAAATCCTCGATTCACATTGACGGACTCAGCTTCTAGTTGAAATATGTGCATAGTACTTAACCTTTCCTTAGGACTATGCTAGGGTAGTAAGGGACACGCACTATGTATTTTATTGGATTCCGTAATTTCAATAAGACAAGCATCAACCCTAGTACCGCTTCCATAGCGAGGCGACAGCGACACGATGTGGAAAATTCGTGATAGGTATGGCTGATCTTAAGCGGATTTCTTCCCTTTAGTTGCGATGGAAACAATAGCGAAAAGTTGCGATAGGGCGCTATAGGGGCGCAGTGGTAAAAAAAAACCTGGCTAAGCACGCCTATCCTCATTCTCGCATTCCCCCGCTTGTCTGCTCCCCTCCCCAATTAATCAGTTCGTTAAATCGCTGCCCCCTCCATCAAAATAACCGGTAGACGATAAGGGTTTCATTTTTTGCTTTTCTTCTTTATTATTAAAATTAAATTTACAAATAGGTATCATTCTATTGCTCCTCCGTCCCTTGCTATGGTCTTACGGACGGCCGTGATGGGCCGGGTATGTGTTCTAATTGAACAAATAGTATAAAGATATAAAAAGGACTAACCGTCAGTTTTATCATATGTGCAGTCTGGCTTATTGCGGCGCTTCCGAACTCTATCCAAGGCCCTATTTAGGCGTCGTGTAGATGCCATCTCCAGTTCGGTAACATCATCTCTACCATCCTTGTTCCAAAGAGCGTACACCTCTTCTTGAAAGTTTATGGTTGTAGTCTATAATTTACCTGCAATCACATCATACACCTTCGAACCACGCAGGCCGTCTTTCGCCTTCTTGTCTTTGAAGTAAATATTAACGGTTAACTCTTCATCAAAGAGGGCACACTAAACCCTCTTAACGAAGTCATCCGTTTTCCGTGCCCCTAAGGCATACCAAAAAGCAGTCTGAAATTACTGGGTAAAAACGATTTAATCCTTACCAGTTGACTCCGATAATCCGGGTCGCGAAGTCTTTGGTTTACTTCATTAAAATCTTCCCGCGTGCTAATAAGGCGACTAACGGAATTTACAGGCAAGCCAACCGATGAGAACGTGGATGATTGCTGCCTCATAGCCATCAAATACAGAGTTTTTTTCTCTCATGCAATTTCTAGGTGGACTTAACCAACCTGGCAAACTGTCTGAGCATCATATTGTGCTCTGTGCGTTGCCTCCTAACCTCGCAAACAATTGACCAAAGTGCTGAGCGCTCTGTAGGGTCATAATAATGTAAATTATAAATTTATCGAATGGTGTATAATTCAGTATAATTCAGTATATATAAGGAAGATAGGCAGAGCCTTTGAAAACCCTATTTACAGATAGACGCTAGCAAAACAAGCAAATGTTACATGGCGATAGTCGTTTTAGTATATCAATCATTGCTGTCGACTAAATATATGTTCATCAAGTAAAAATGCATCAAGTCTTCTTTTAAACATTTCAACGCTTTCAGCCTGAACAACTGAGGCTGGCAGTTTGTTCCATTCGTCAATCACCCGTTGGGAAAAGAAGTTGGCCCGCACTTCAAGTTTGGCGTGATTTCTTTTTAGTTTGTATTGGTGACCTCGGAGACTTGTCATGTTTGCCAATTCAAAAAGTTGGCCATCTGAAGAGCACAATCAACTCCTCTGACCAGTTTGAAGACTAAGATCATATCCCCTCTGTATTGCCTATAAGAGAGGAAAAATTTTAAGTCTTTCTAGGCGGCCCTCATAGGGTAGGCATTCCAATCCGCTGACTAGTTTCGTTGCCCTCCGTTGAACTTTCTCCAGCAGAGCGTAGTCATGTTTCGTCCAAGGGCGCCACGCCTGAACGCAATATTCCAACACCGGCCGGATAGATGTTCCAAACACGCGCCCAAAAAAAGCTCTCCGTCAAAAATTAACGAAGGACCTTCTGATTGCGCCTAAGATACACATAGCTTTCTTTTGCGATATTCGCACAGTGTGACGATGGTTTGAGAGTTGGTGTTATCCATATACCCAAGTCCTTTAGAATATTTACCTCCTGGAGTTGGTGACCACTGATGGAGTACTGGTATTCAAACCTAATCAGCCTTCTGGAACTAGACCGCAGTCGGATTATTTGGCATTTGTTAAGATTAAGGTTCAGCAGCCACTCATCACACCATGTTTGCAAGCAATCTAAGTTTTGTTGTAATTTTCGCGCATCCTCCGGTTAAATACGTCCCTCCTTGTTTGCAGCCTAACCATAGACTCATTGTCTGAATTTTGCGAATCAAACGTTTCCTAAACAGTATGTGATTCGACATGGCACACATACCATTGGCGACAATGTAGGGTCATCTAGCGACCATATGGGATCCTTGTAGGGATTTCTGATTTTTCTTTAAGATTCCCGTCTGCCGTCTTTGTTGCCGATGGTATCCATTGAAATCAATATCTACAGCCACATAGGAGAAAGAGTTAAGTATTGACAACATGGAGAGCTCTCATACTACTACGTCTACTTCATTACTTGGTACTCGTAAACCACTCACTGGCAGACTGTGGGGTTGTAGGGTTCACAAACATCGTCCTTACATGGAACTTCTACACCTCTGAGAAAACTCTGTTGAAAGATACCTGTTTAAGCTTTCTAGTCTACCATTAACCAGTTCAATCTGTTGTGCCCTTAGTGTGGACGCATTTGCAACACCGATTACCATAGATCGATGACTATTTACCCACGGACGAAGTATTTTTCTCATCAAACCTAAATAACTCAGGTGAAGAGGATCTAAAGTAAAGTTAGAGACCAATCCTAGCTTGCAAAGAAGGAAAGCTAAGGGTCATATTATGTCCTAACTGTAAACTGGCCTTTGAAATCCTTGTCCTTCCTCTTCTTCTGGCCTTCCTCAAGGTACAATAGTTTCCCTAAGTACGGTCTTTCAACCGTACAGCGTTCATAGCCTTCATACGCATTGACATTTTTAATTTGCTTAACAAAAGCTCGCACTGGAGCATCGCAAATAACACAATCGACACGAACATATTTAGGGCGATGTGAATAATGACATTCTAGCCCTCATTTTGTGGGGAAATTATTTCCTCTACAGGTTTGTTGCAGAAAACTTCAACATTAGGTGGCTTAACATTTCCACAATAAATTGCAAATAAAAAGACAATTCTCGCAAAAGGCCTGACAATGTGACCTAATATGGGTCAAAATTCAGACTTAGGCTTCCCATTCTTGAATATTGCGGCCCTTTCTTCGGTTTAATGAACGAATCTAGCCGTTCAAAAAAAGAAAATGCCATAAGACATTTCGCAAAAAACCTCCTGTTTCCGACTCTTTCAACCACCTCCTTTTCAACAAAATTCCGGCCAACGAAGCTAAAATTTCTTTTGAAGGAGGAGACTGAAAGCAGGCTGTTGTCTCTTTTTCCGACTAAATGATAGCTCAACTCCTCCAAGCTTTCTGTTATTACTCCCGTGAGTCTTCCTTATAACTTAAGAAATTCTGCACTAATTATACCTCCCTCTGCATCCTCCACATGTAAACGCTCTCTCTTCTTTGCTTCTAGGTAAAGCTTTCTTTGGAATAACTTGCCAATTTAAATTAGGTCGTTAACTAGTCCATCTGTATTCAAGCGAAAACTGCATATTTATCTTAACACTGATTCTATTAACCTTTTATTTTCCTCATCTTTTCCCAGTAGCTTTCCCTATGACTCGGAGAAAGGACAATCGGGAATTTAAGTGACCCTCTTTAAACTATATTTTCGCTATCTCGAGTCCCTCAAGAACCATGATGTCTCCTTATATCACCAGTCATTTTCCTGAATACTGCACACAGCTAAAGAGTGCAATTTCACCTGTCTATGAATAAATTTGTGAAGATATACAAGTTAATTAGCATAAAAAAAGATTTTTTACTTTATAATTATTCTTAAAGCGTGGACATGAATAAACCTGCAGGTAAGATTAAGTGACTACTTTGGAGTGCACTTATCTTCTAATTGAAATTTGAAGATAAGTGAATTCTCGAATTTTAAACCGATTTCTTCGTTTCCTGTTGAAAATATTAGCTTAATTATTGACAATTTATTGTATTTCTACCTCATTATCAGCTGCACACATTTGCAGTTATTGCAATTGCAAAAGGGTAAAATATAAAGTTTTTTTAAACTTTTTTTCACCCTACATAGCCTCATTAAAGTTCTCGCAGATTTACGTCAAAAGGACGGAATATAAAGGTTAATTCTAAAAATAAAGTTGAAATTTTGTAAGTTTACCTTATTTCCAGCGAAGAATAATTTGCAGTAACTGGTATACCAGTTCAAAGGCGTAAGTCTACTTCTCCCAAATACACTGAGCGAGTTTACCTCGTTTTAGTCATCCTCCACACAATAAAAATTAGTAATTGATTGTGTTCTTTATCCCACTTGTTATTGTGGTAGTGAAATCCAGCTCTATGAACACTTGGACAAAGTTGTTGAGACTACATTTGATGTTAAAAAATGATGGAAGGCACTTTTATTTTACCAAAAAATTGACAGGCCTACAAAAAGTTCTCCGTAAAATCTTCAAAACTTCGTGGATATCAGATACTTATCCGACTTTTCTCAACTGATCTGCTCAGCGACTAGAAACAATAGTATACTAGATTTACTTTTTACTTATGGCGTCTACCCGTTTTATGAATACCCATTGAGACCTCGTTACGAATGAACACACATTAATTCATTTTTGTCTTCCGTTCCCTCTCCCCTCTGTAAAGCAAAATTTAAATGTAAGTACTTCAGCTTTACCCATTTTAACTAGGAATTATTAAAAATTCTATGAGCACCCTATTCGACCTACCGTTTATTGTAAATAACGGTCCAGACTTTTTATGGTATATTGCGAGGCCCAACAGAAAGGCTCCTTAATTTCATTCCACAAGAGATGTTTAAATGAAATGCTGCGTCTTCCACTACCACACAATTTCTTGTATAGTGACTACAAATTACGAAAGTAGCTTAAGTTCCATCCATAGGTTCATAAGCAATTCACTTAAGAATCGCAAAAATATTTGAATTAGCTTAAAAAATGAGGCTGGCGTGAGATAAGCGTAGGGGGCCTCTAGCAATTAGAGATGTTAATACTTCCAGATCTATCGCTGAACTCGTCCGTATTCACTTATCCGCTAAGTTTCACAAAGTAATACCATAGTTAATCGTTTGTGGCAATAATTTCCTTGCAGAGAATTTGGGCAAAGCAGAATTTTTAAAGTCCTTCTTTGCCAACAATATTTTTCTTAAGTCCAACCCCATATCCTCAATTCCTCTGTCATCGCATGCGTTCCTTAGCACGATTAGTATTGGTACTAAAATTCTCATAACAGGATAAGCCCACTTAGTAATTCACATAAAATAATTATGAATTTTGACGGGAATAAATAACTATTAATTAGGAATTTCGCCTCGGTGGCCGATGTTTTCATATGAAGCAAAGGAATGTGCATTACGCTGGAACTGACAACGCCAAAGGTCCGTTAATAAACAACTAAGGGATTTTTTACACGTTGATTAGGAAATTATTTTCAATATTTCTCAAAAAATGATTTTTTTTATATCATTAGTGAAAACTTTGATTATTATTCCAGTTTTTTAAATCTGACTCTCGTTCTGATGTTTCAAATTATCTTGATCATAAAACGGCCGCTCTTGCTGGAATATAGCGTGAAGTTGTTGGTGAGAAGTCCACAAGAGGAGGATATCGGGCGTTTCCGCTGCTGTCCTGTAGTAGTATTATGAGGATGAAGAGTATGTCAAATAGAATCTACAGCTTAATAAATAAAGTCCGCAGGAGTGACCAGTAGATAACTCAAAGCCAACAGCTTTCTTCAACCAAGGCGAATTGTCGATAGTCCAACGGGAGAAACGTATTGCGCATTTGGGCAGCGATTCAAGTAGAGTCAGTTTAACTTCTGATATCTGCGCAGACGGACAATTTTGATGTTTTTGGGCGTAGTAGGAATCCAAAGCCAACACACTTTTGGCATCGTAAAAATGTAAAATATCTGTATCAGAAGCTGAGCTGTCCCACGATGACGAGAACGTTTCAGACTAGTACTTTTATTTCACATTTCTTTCATTTATCGTAAGATACCATTGAACCCATGGCATACGCGAAGTTGGAAAAGCTAATTTGGACACACGTTTATACACACTGAGAAGAAAAAAATTAGAAAGGTGAAGGAGAACAAAAAAGTCAGACAAAGACAACCTACACGCGACGGAATGAAATTGGAAAGATGGAATCAAAGTTTATCAATTTTTTAGTAGCTCAGATTACTATCAGTTTACTAGCGCCAGAAACCGACACTCCGTCGTAACTACCAATTAAGGACGGAAGGCCATAAAAACTGTAATGATAATCTTATTGGCCAGTCATTGCTCTATTCGATCTACAGTGTACGATTTACGCATACCCATTGGTATATTCTATGTAAACGTATCATATTGTCTGGAGAACACGACATAAGGTCAAGGTCAAGGCGCGAAGCTCGTTTTTGAAAGCTAAGTGAAAGTTCTATTTTTTTCAGAATTTCCTTATCCAAAGTTTTAATTACTAACTGATTTTTTGATAAAAACTTTGCAATTTTAACACTCTATCAACTGCTTATACCTGTGGTGCTCGTCCATTTCTACAGGCGTAAACCTTTATAGTCAACGCTTTCAACCAATATAGCCTCGTTATTAGTCAGGTGGATCTGTTATACTAAGAAGTCTCTCAAGCACGTATAAAGGTCCTTAGTTAGAATTTTGGAAAAAATATTTGTCGTAGAATATTATTCGACTGCTTTTTCCTAGGTTTGACCAAATTAAAGCCTCCTAGTAAAAATGAGAACGAAAAATCTCGGCTCGTCGCAAGCTCTCAGCCATTGCACCGAAGCGTTGCTTGGCTGCATCAAGTAGTCACAGCAGTGATATGCATATGCAAACCAATCGTTAAAGCTAAGCAGCTTGATCTCTGCTTTACAAAAACTGTAATGATTTTTATGTTAAA
>WEDG01009610.1:0-11439 GCA_017591395.1 Schistocephalus solidus | reverse complement strand
GGTCGTTCTCTCACTAAAACAAAAACCGTGACCCATAGTGGAGTTCGGCAGCCGTCTGGGATGTCCGAGCAACCCTATTTAGGGACAGCACTGCTTGCCTCCTCGCGGAGGAAGGGGCTAGAAAAGGTGCCCTAAACAAATGCTGGTTATCACGTCTTCTGCAGCCGGCCGTAAAACTCAAACAAACAACATTACCCTCGGGTGAGTCCACTCACACTAGCAGCCTGGAATGTTCGTTCCCTTTTAAACAATCCATGGAGCAACTGGCCAGAACTGAGGACGGTGCTAGTCGCACGGGAACTGGTGCACTCCTTATTAATGTGGCCTTTATGGCACTCCCACTCCGTGGGATCCGAGCCAGGTGTGGTGGTACACCCAGGGGCGGCTCCTGCCGCGCCAGCCACCTGCGCCCTCTCCCATCTCCGGTCTTCTTGACTCTTTCTTGACACTGGGCTTAGGTGGGGAGGTAGGAGAGTGTGCGGTAGTTGCAGCACAAGGCATCTATCACTTTAAACTAAATCACGCAAGTCACCGTCCCTGCACCACCTGGTGTGGAGCATACGGTGGACTGTCATATGGAAACACTTTACATCAAATGTGTAGTGGTATGATACATATAAATTGGAATCATCAAATAAAGCCAATGGCTGGCTGAAGATGGTCCTTCAGTGAGAGTCGTTGATTATCAAAGATTAAGCTATCCATTTGCCGGTTGAGCATATCCATGTTCTCCGATGTCATTATTTCGCTTGGAAATGAGTTCCATGGTCGAACTCCTCACTGACTTAAAGAAAACTTTCGTTGATCTATGTGCATACATTCGCGTTTGACCTTATATGGATGACCGTGCAGGTGAGTCTTTTTTGTAAACTCCAGGAAATCTTTGGCTTTCAGTGAACAAGCATGTCCATGGATAATGCAAAATGTCCATAGCAGGTTACATTTCATTTATCTATAGGGTAAGGGAAACAAGTTAAGATTGATAAGTCTTTCTGGATATGACAGTGTCCTAAGACCGTCCACCAATTTTGTCACCCGTCTTTGCACGTGGTCAATGGGATCACGGTCTTTCTTCATCCAGGCCTCCAGGCTGGCATTCCGTATTCCAAATGTGGCATAACGAAAGAACTGAAGATCCGCGAAAGCAGTTCTGGAGGAAAGATTAGGAAAGCCAGCCTGATCCATCGCATGATGCTCGTCGCGTTTTGTATGGCTCTTTTAGAGTTTTCGGTAGGGCAATAGGTTTGAAGTCTTCCAGATACCTAGACCTTTGTTTGTATCTACTTCTTTCAGTGGAATTCTATTCAGGCAGTTGTGGTGTTTCGGGAAACGTCTTTATCAATATTCCAAGAGTAAGGCTGCACATTTTGGTATACTAAACGTCAAAAGTCACTTGCTGGACCAGACGGCCAGTTTGTCAATGCTTTCACCTATCAGCACTGCCACCAACAATTATTTCAGCAATTATACCGACACCAGCGATTACTTCAGCAAAATCGCAGTCAAGATTATCAGTGTACTCGTTTATATAAATGAGGAACAGATGGGGATTCAAGACTGAACCCTTTGCGGAACACCACTTTCTACCGGTACCCACTCGGATTCTATGGTACCAACAATTACTTTTTTTAAAGTCTGTGTGACAGGAAAATTTTGCTCCACTTAAAAAGTTACCCTGGAAATCGCATTGCTAAATCTTATGTAACAGTCACTGATGAGGTTTCAGACCCCTATCTATGTTTCTGCTTCGTCAATGTAGCACGAGGTGGCAGGATGGGGCAGGAGGTGTGAATGCATACGCTGGGATCGTTTTTGGGCAGGGGCGCCTTAGGGCCTGTAAGTTGGTTTGATTAACAGTATGGCCACGGCCTCTGCCGTCGCAAGTATCCACTGACGCAAGAACTTGGAGCGTTTCGTCGGTACTTTTATAGATGACTCGGGAATGCCTGGTTGACGTCCACCCAGTGACCGCTGTCAATCAATTGCGTTAGAGATGGATTTTAACCATGCATGGATTTAGTCAGGCTGGATGATGCTCTCGCATCTGATTGGATAGTTTTCTATATGTGTAATTACGATAACCTGCTTCATGGCAGCAAACGAAGATGTAGATTTACATCGAAGAGGTCTGAAAAGGCCGTCTATTCTTCCCTTGAAGGCGAAAAAGTGCAGTTATTTAGAACACTAGTCTGGATACGCGCGCACAGAAGCTTTAAACCGACGGTGTAGATATTCTTTTGCCAGATCCCCTCGAAAATGCAGTGTGATAAATAAGTCCTTCTTCTTAGCTCGCAGTAGGTCCGATTTTGGGGGGTATTCCTCCATATTTACTGATAAACATTTGAGGAAAGCCGTTTTATCGCAGAGTGTTTTGTGTACGGGTGAGTTGGTTTTCTAGTGTATCTGGAGTACATATTCTCTTGCTTGGTTGGTGAGGCAGTGGATAAAGCTTCATTTTTTACTTAACAGCACAAATCTGTAGAAATTAGTGTATTGTTCTGTCCATCTTTGCTTAAGAAATACACTTCTACGAATTTTTCATCAAGCATTTTATTAAGGAGGACGTCCAAAAAGGGGAGACATTCTCCATCTTCTTTTTCTAAAATGAAGGTACCGCTGAGTGAGCCTGATTCACTTTATCCAATAAGGTTTTGAACTGCAGCTTTGAATCTGCTATTAAAAACATCTCATTATGGAGCATAAGAATAAAGGTTTTTATAGGAGGACAGAGATCATTGTTCTCCAGTTTTCCCGTGAAAACATCAGCTAGTAGAAGTCAAAGTAGTGAACTCATCGCAACCCCTGAATCCTGGGGTAACCTTGGCCATCGAAACTGAATTGAAAATTTAACGTGCAACGAAATACTAATTCCTCGAGGTCTCAGAACGGCATACCAATTGAGAAATTCTGTCGTAAAGTCTCGTAACATAAACCTTCTATGGTTTCCATGAGAGGAACACTAGTGAACAAAGACGCATGACCTAAGGGCAACAGGATTCACCACCATTAGGGTCAAGTGATCACATTATTCTGTGTTTTGAGTACTCACTGTTTTCCAAACCAAATTTACCCGATACTTGGGTAAGAAACATTTGGAAGGTGGACTACTCACTTATATGAAGACAAATGTCAAAGATATCCTGGGAAATAGAACAACATGATGGAAACAATAAAGATAGGGTGACATTGAGCTCGTTATTGAAAAGGATTGTTTACCTCAACTGTCCTCTTAGGAGAAAGACAACCACAAACCGCCCAAAGTGGATAAACTCAAACTTGCAGGCCTCTCTCAAAAAAAGAAATCGCTTCTGGAGGCGTTACAGACAAACCGGCTGCGATGCTCACTTACGAGAATATAAGCAGCAACGCAACGTTTGTGAATGTGAGGCTGCTAAGCTGCGAAGGAAGTTCAAACTAAACATACTGCAAAAATCGTTGAAACACCCCAAAATGCTTTATGGCTACATACGGAGTACAAAGAGAATTCAGGAAAATGATTCCTGCCCTAAGGACTGCAGACGGAAAACTGGAGACCGACGACCAGGTTAAAGCATCCCTTCTTTCGAAATTCTTTTTCAGACCGTTTTCACCCGAGAACCTTATACTTTTTGCTGCTAAACCACCGGGTTTGTTAACCATTTGTACCCCTCATTTTCCTTCCTCATCCACAACACATTTTACTGGGCATAATTTCGCATTTCGCACCCTGTTCGTTTTCAGCCAAACCGGATATTTGCAAGATAAATTACAGCGAAGATACCCATGTAAGCAGTTAGGAAGTCGAGTTTAGCAAACGTACGCTTTCAATTATTAATCCTCAGGCCTTTCCATTAGTATAACGGAGAGTAAATTATTATAAGTTTAAATGAACAATAAACAGATAGTATGGGAGAAATGCTTAGGGGTGTTCAGAGGTCAGGGATTAAAGCCTAGTCCCATCAGGGACTGAGAGAAGGGGAAGGAGGATAGGTATATTGTATATTTTTTATTTTGCATATTTTTGAGGGTCACGGGCCTAGCCCATGGTGACCTATTTATGTACAATTGAAATTATAAATGCAAGTGTATACAGACACCATAAAATACAGTCATAGCTTAGGTATATGAAAAACACTTGGGGTGTAGGGGTACTAGTTAGGGGAAGCACCACACAGATAGCATTTGGTCGCTCCATTTGTCTCGTACAGGTGGTGAATGCTCCTGTGGCCGCCTCTAACTGGAAACCAACTCTCACCTGTGGCTCTTTGAAGTTGGGTTCGTCCCAGCGGTCACATCCGGGGCAACCGTCACGACCGGCGGGCTAAACAAGGTGAGGGTCTCCGGTGTTGCATGTGCCTCCACACCCGGTATGTCTGACTCCCGATCTTCCCACCTCCTCCCTCTCAAAAATTCCTACGGTGGGGGCGACAGCAACCCCGTAAGCGGCCCAGGCTAACTCGGGTCGTTCTCTCGCTAAAACAAAACCTTGACCCATAGTGGAATTCGGCAGCCGTCTGGGATGTCTGAGCAACCCTATTTAGGGACAGCACTGCTTGCCTCCTCGCGGAGGAAGGGGCTAGAAAAGGTGCCTATAAAAAATGCTGGTTATCCCGTCTTCTGCAGCCGGCCGCGGCTCGCAGATCGCAAAATACGCGGTCGTAAAACTCAAACAAACAAAATTTCCCCCGTTCCCATCCCCCTAGCCATACCCTCCAGGCTGCTTGGGTGAGTCCACTCACACAAGCAGCCTGGATTGTTCGTTCTCTTTTAGACAATCCTTGGAGCAACCGGCCGGAACGGAGGACGGCGCTAGTTGCTCGGGAACTGGTGCGTTACAAGGTGGACATTGCTGCTCTCAGCGTGACCCGATTCTCTGAGCAGGGTCAGCTGGAGGAGGTGGGTGCCGGCTACACAGTCTTCTGGAGCGGCCGGCCAAAGGCAGAGTGACGCGGCGCTGGTGTTGCCTTTGCCATCCGGAACGATATCGGGGGACGCCTGCCCTGTCTGCATCAGGGTATCAATGATCGCCTGATGAGCCTCCACCTGCCTCTCCGGGGAGACAAGTTCGCCACCATCATCAGTGCCTATGCTCCCCCAATGACGAGCTCTGATGCGGCGAAGGACGAATTCTTCGATGACCTACACGCCCTGCTGGTGACTGTGCTGAAAGCGGACAAATTAATTGTCCTTGGTGACTTCAACGCCCGCGTCGGGACGGACCACACTGCCTGGCAGGGAGTGCTGGGTCCCCACGGTCTCGGTAGCTGTAAAGATAATGGCCTCTTTCTTCTGCGCACGTGTGCGGAACACCGTATCCTGCTGACCAACACCTTCTTCCGCCTTCCGCCGCGGGAGAAGGCCACGTGGATACACCCTCGGTCGTGGCGCTGGCATCTGCTGGACTATGTTTTCGTCCGGAGGCGAGATCGACAGGACGTGCTGGTAACCAAGGCAATCCGCGATGCCGATTTTTGGACAGATCACCACCTCGTCATCTCCCAGATGAGGCTCCGACTGCAACCCCGACAAAGGCCCCAAGGTTAGAGGCCGCCAGGTAAATAAGATACTCTTTTATTAAATTTGCCTGCTCTTTTTTTAGATTTCAGCAACCAAAAAGCGGAGAAACTGGAGGACCGGCATGCTCAAGATAATAATGCTACCATGGAAACACGATGGTGTCAACTACGAAATGTCATCCAGTCCACCGCCCTCGAAGTTTTCGGACGCGCACGCCGTCAACACCAGTCTCAACTCGTTGAAAGACACCTGTGGAAGCACCAAATTTACGTGGCGCACAAACCAACAGCTACACTTAGAAACCAGCTTGTACATCCTAAGGATAGGGTTAGCTATTTACATAAAAAAGAAGTCATTTACAAAATCCCGTGTAACATTTGCAATGCGGTGTATTGCGGTCAAACAGGAAAATCGGTCTCTACATGCCTACCTGACTATCAGTTGGCTGGAAAGCAATGAGACTATCTGTCTCAAGTTACCATGCACACACTAGAAACTGGGTCCAAATTTGCATGGGACAAAAGTCGCATTGTTGGCTTCTGTCCATCGAAGAGAGGCCGGAATATCTTAGAGACCATTCATTCTGATGATTTGTGCATTAATCGGCACATCGAGTTGGATGCCGTGTACAACAATCTCAAGGAAAAGTGAAAAAGGCGGTTGCCAATCTGGATCAGATGTTCAACCACAATGACAGCTACTGGCAGGAATGATTCAGCAATATCGATTTTTCCAGCACGTTTTAAATTTCAACTGTTTTTTGCACACGAACCACAAGTCTGACGTTGACCTGGGGAATCAGCGTTGAAAATATACCGAATAGAATTTCCTAATATTTCGCGAAGAACTTCTTTACTTTGAAGTATACTTCGTGAGATGCCTGGCTTCCAATTTATTCATGTATATATATACATAGCACTGAGGAGCCGAACCCCTCCTTGCTGTGTCACGCAGCACCAGAAACATCGGCGAAACACGTGTCTGGGCTTTTAGCTAGTACCTATGTCGGAAGTACGGTATAGTGTCTTTGCCATATAAGATTCATACTACTTGTAGGACTACTTGTTTGTAGAATGGGCATTACGTGGTTATTCCACAGTGGGTTGATTGTCTTCGGCCCAAATGTTCATTGAAATTTCGGGTCTGACCCTACAAAGTCATGTCCGAATCACCTGACTCCATGTCCTGCACTTAATTATTTCAGAAATTATTTCCACGATTATTCTCTGGAGTCCATATACCAGAAACCGCATAGAGAACGCTGGGGGACCCACTGAGGAGCCGAACCTCTCGTTGCTGTGTCACGCAGCAGCAGAAACATCGGCGAAACACGTTTCTGGGCTTTGAGCTAGTACCTATGTCGGAAGTACGGTATAATGTCTTTGCCATATAAGATTCATACAACCTGTAGTACTACTTGTTTGTAGAATGGGCATTACGCGGTTATTCCACAGTGGTTGATTGTCTTCGGCCAAAATTGTCATTGAAATTTTGGGGTCTGACCCTAAAAAATCATTTCCGAATCACCTGACTCCATGTCCTGCACTTAATAATTTTCAGAAATTATTTCCACGATTATTCTCTGGAGTCCATATACCAGAAACCGCATAGAGAACGCTTGGGGACCCACTGAGGAGCCGAACCCCTCGTTGCTGTGTTACGCAGCAGCAGAAACATCGGTGAAACACGTGTCTGGGCTTTTAGCTAGTACCTATGTCGGAAGTACGGTATAATGTCTTTGCCATATATATATATATATAAAGCATTTGTGGTAGGGCATTAACTGACCACCCTTTTTAATATAGCTGCCCTTATTTGACAGGACATCCAGATAGTGGCTTAATGGTAGGGCGTTGGATTCCATGGCACTCAATGACCAAAGCAATTGAGTTGGGAAACTCCTTTGTTCTCTGCCAAGCTAGCGCCCATAGAAAAACTGTTTCCACGCCAATATCGATGAGCCAGATGGCCGAGTAATCATGACGCCAAAATCCAACACGGGGGTAAAATTTCAGCGATGCCGGTCATCAATCCATTGCTCCACCAGACATCAAGCATCCCCGAGGAACTGACGGGGGGTGTCAATTTTTTATAGGTATGCGGTAGCATAGCGACTTCATTTTGTAAATATTTAACCGCCTTGTGCTTGAATTACCCATTTTCGATGTTGCCTCTGAGGCTGAATTCGAGTGGTCATTCGAAATATCAGGTGGACAACGTTCTTTTTTCTGGGACCCGCATTATCATTATCATTGGAACTCTGAATGAAATATTTGATTTCCACCTACCTGTAAGGCTTAATTAAGATAAAGATGACAAGTAAATAACGAGTTTGGTAGTGGTGGTGGAGGTGGTCGTAGTAGTAGTAGTAGTAGTAGCAGCAGCAGCAGAAGTAGTAGTAGTAGTGAGGGTCGTGATAGTCGTTGGGGTGGTGGTGGTCGTCGTCGTCGTCGTGGGGGTCGTGGTGGTGGTGGTGGTAATGTTTGTGGTTGTGATGCTGCATCACACTCCATCGTTGGTGTTTCATCTTTCTGGAGCTGTACGCACAGGGCTTGGTGCGTAGACGCTGGGAGGGTGTGCAGGCATGTGGAGTTCCCAGTAGAAATCGCGTACTTCATTGGCTTTCGATCAATCTGACTGGAATTTATTTGTAAGGATGAAAATCTTAATTTCTGACCTTATTTATGGACACTAGAAGAGACCCGAGCTAGTGAACGGTTGCCTGTTCACCTGAAATTCGTGCATGCACTGCCACCACGGCAGTCCTTGTCTAACCCGCCCTTTTGTGAGACCAAATAACGTAGACAATGGTTTTGCCAAGACTATATTGTTTACCAGCGTTTTTATTGGTTTTCCTCGCCATAAGCTCTCCGCCCATGACATCCGTAGGATGTCACTTTGCTCAGTGGCTAAACTCTCGGGTACTTCATATTGGGCGTAAGAAATTCTTTAGGAGGAATGCCCATTTTACACGTTTTGGAATGGTTTTGTTCGTGCGTCACCCCAGGTTCACAGTGATAGCTGAGGTGCTGTCCGTGTTACTTTGCCTTCTAACTCACAGCTATACGTTCTTCGGATGAAATGTAATGCCTTTTACCACACTTTCTCTCTCTCTCAGTGGTTGGTTTACCTAAATAGGTGCTAACTGTTGGAGGCAAATATCTCCAGATCTGGTAAGACCCGGTCGCAATTTGACCACGGATTGGAGAGGCTGTTAAATGTTATTAACCTTTTTTACGTTTTGCCATTCCATCCTTTGTCCTTTTTGTCTTTAATCGTAGTTCTGTGTGCATTTCATGCAGACTTTTTATGGAAGGGTAACCTGGTACGACGTGGCAATAGGATCCTTTCCCGTAATTCAGGTAGAAATGGGCTAAATTACAGAGCAGTAAGGCTTAATGTTACTGTTGGCCTTCATAAAGGTTATGGTTTGGGGGATTCAGGGTTAACATTAACAGTAGTATAACGCTTAGCCTACAAATTAATGTATATTTGGCATGCATCGATTTGTCTATGCACAAATGGGCAGGTCATCTGACAACCGCCCCACGGGGTAGACGCGTCATCGGTGAATTACGCGAATGGTGGTGCATAGTGAGGCAGACTTTCACCGCATCTACCGCACTCTTCTCTCTCTTTCTCCCATCTAATTTGCTTAGATGAGGAGGCGAAAATGACTGGATTTGGGCACGGGCATAGTGGTTGACAAAGTTAAACAACTCGTCTAGGTGCACCACATCCGACCTGCTCCCCTCTACTCACGTGATCTCACGTGTGGGACAACGCCATTCAGCAGGACTCTCAGTTCTGCGGAGGGACCGAATTAGTCAGAGGCGTCCTAGTGGGTTTCATTTAAGTCATCAGGACTAGTTTAGTCGTCAGGACTCGGAAGAACGCATGAAATCAAACGCTCAGCCATTTTAGCTCATCCTGTGGCGATGAGGCGGGTTTCTAGAAGACTTTTTCTGATTATTTTGTTTATTTCAAAATAAAGACGATTCCTTGCTCTCTCTCTCTCGTTCTATGAGGAGTTCAGTCCGGTCAGCTGATGATGATATTTTTAACATAATTTGCAGGGTGCAATATTGCCAAGATTAAGCAGAAAGTGAGAATAAGCACACTATGTTTTCACCACGTATTTGGATACCTGAGACTGAAAATGGTTTAATAGTATTTTTGCGTTTCCCATGGTAACGGCAAAACTTCAAGTTTACCGTATTTCAGATAGAAATGCCCGACCTCACTCATGTCCATGAACTGTTTTATGTCATTCACGAGCATGCAATTAAATGCGTTTTAGCCCAACGCAGTTCAAAAACATTCTGCCTCAACTGTTTACAAACACAACCAACTGGGTGGCTCTGATTTCCCTAATGACATGCAGATGTTATAAAGTTGCCAAGATACATTACACGCTAACATTTCTCTTCACTTATGTTGGGCAGAATTTGACTTCTTTTGTTGTTGTTTTCCGTTTTGCACCGTTAACGCAGACCATGCCGTTATGTTGACATCTGGCGTATATCAGTTAACTTAGTTGTTTGTTTAGAGAAGACCAAGTACTGGGTACTTGGTTAGGCTATGTAACCAGTTGGATGTCAAATTTCTCCATTCATTGAACAGACAGACAGCCTCCTACCGAGTAGCATGGTGTTCTCATGTGATTTTAAACGGTCTATAAATGCGTCTGATTCTCACAAAAATGTTTCATACGGCTGAAACTCATCCTTTTGCTGCCTCATGAGACACAACAGCGATCGCGAGCAAGGATAAAAATAATTTAAGAAATAAAGTTTGAGAAACGTACGCCTTCAAATATTCATCGTCAAGCATAGTTTCGTATGGGACAATATTCGTAATGTCAAAGTCTGCCATTCTAGGAAAGGACGAGAATTCTTGAGGCCATGCAGTCAGACGAATCACGCATCAAGCGGCATACAGTTATATGGGTGCAAAAATCCTAGGCAGTCTCTTCCTGAAAAAAGTAAAAACACGTATAGATTGACACATTTTAAAGGATAACTGTTTTTGCACCATTCTTATCTTGAAAACTGGTGTCCTAAATTTACCAAATAAGGTTTCTTACTTTACGTTTAACTTCTACTCCTCAGGACGTTTAAGTGCCGATTTATACGTTTTCGAAATAAGTGAAGTTTTTGACAACAAAACACATTTTACTGGGCCTAATTTCGCATTTCGCACCCCTGTTCGTTTTCAGCCAAACCGGATATTTGCAAAATAAATTACAGCGAAGATACCCATGTAAGCAGTTAGGAAGTCGAGTTTAGCAAACGTACGCTTTCAATTATTAATCCTCAGGCCTTTCCATTAGTATAAAGGAGAGTAAATTATTGAAGTTTAAATGACCAATAAACAGTTAGTATGGGAGAAATGCTTCAGGTGTTCAGAGGTCAGGGATTAAAGCCTAGTCCCATCAGGGACTGAGAGAAGGGGAGGCAGGATAGGTATATTGTATATTTTTATTTTGTATATTTTTGAGGGTCACGGGCCTAGCCCATGGTGACCTATTTATGTACAATCGAAATTATAAATGCAAGTGTATGCAGACACCATAAAATACAGTCATAGCTAAGGTATATGGAAACACTTGGGGTGTAGGGGTACTAGTTAGGGTAGCACCACACAGATAGCATTTGGTCGCTCCATTTGTCTCGTACAGGTGGTGAATGCTCCTGTGGCCGCCTCTAACTGGTACTTAACTCTCACCTGTGGCTCCTTACAGTTGGGTTCTTCCCAGCGGCCACAACCCGGGCAACCGTCACGACTGGCGGCTAAATCAGTTGAGGGTCTCCGGTAGCCAGGTGTGCCTCCACACCCGGTATGCCTGACTCCCCGATCATCCCACCTCCTCCTCTCAAAAAAGTCCTACGGTGGAGGCGACAGCAAACCCCCGTAGAGCGGCCCAGGCTAACTCGGGTCGTT
>WEDG01009609.1:0-37040 GCA_017591395.1 Schistocephalus solidus | reverse complement strand
TGTGGCACGCGAAGACGGGTACGCTGACCCGTCAGCCAATGCGCCCACTCCCACATCAGACGAATGACTGGCTCGGATGGTGGTCTGATTGTGGGGTGGGGGAGAGAGTGAGGTCAACAGCTCAGCGCATTTTCCTCGCTATAAACAGTCTGACGCGCTTGAAACTATCACGGTGCGCTAAAAACCGTGGCTTGGAAGGTTGCCAACTGACGGGATAACTGAGACCGCGTGGTCAGCCCAATGTGTGTTTTGTGTGAAGTGGCTGACTGGCGGACTGAGAGTTAGGCTGCAATGGCTCCTTCTTAATGTGGCATTTATGGCACTCCAACTCCGTGGGATCCGAGCCAGTTGTGGTGGTACGCCGAAGGGCGGCACCGGTCGCGCCAGCCACATGTGCCCTCTCCCATCTCCGGTCTTCTTGACTCTGGCATGACACCGGGCTCAGGTAGGGGAGGAGAAGCGAGTACGGTAGCTGCAGCGCAAGGCTAATATCACTTTAAACTAAATCACGCACAAGTCACCGTCCCTGCACCACCTGGTGTGGAACATATGGTGGACCTCGTCGAAATCGACGGTCGAACTGTCGGTGTTCTACTGCAGGTTTTAATGTTAACGCATGTGACCTACTAGGCCCATGCGGTGTGTGAATGTGCGTGGGCAGTTCAGACAGTTGAGTTTGGTGCGGTGAGTGTATTTTGGTGCTTCTGGCACTGGCTCGCCGGTCTCTGTGCGATGGATCCGCAGGTGACCGATCAGGCCAATGTGTTATTTGCATGCACTGTGACAATGAGGACAAGATAGGTCAAAAGGTGCTGTCTGGGGGGATCTGCTGCTGGTACTGGTATTCAAGCTTATGGAAGGAGTATGGGAAGTGTTAATGGGTGCGCAAGATGTGCTGGCATCGCGGTGGATTCCACTTTCGTGGATGCGCATGTGACTGATCAGGCCCATATGGTTAGTGAATGCGCGGGAGCAGTGAGGGCGTTGGAGGCGGCGGTCTCTGCTGTGTGTTGGTGCTCCAGGCACTAGTTCGCCTTTCTCTGTGCGATTGATTCGCAGGTACCGATCAGGTCGACGTGTGAGGTGAATGTGCGATCGCAATGAGGCAGGTTAGTACAGAGTCCCCATCGCTGGTATTAGGGGCGGTGGTGGTGTTGGAGGTAGCAGGTGGCAGGTATTCGGAGGTGGCTACTGAGGTGGTGGGAGTGGGGCAAGTGGTGTTCGTAGCCGGGATCGGCACAAGTGGTGGAGAGGGGAGGATGGAGTCGGTGATCGTGGGCGGCGGGGCATCGATGAAGTTGTTATCAGTGGTTGGGGTGGTCGTCGTCGTGGGGTCTGAGGCAGGTGTGGAAGAGGTTGATGTTGTGGGATTGTTTTTGCATTGAGTTCGAAGATATCCGACCAGGCCGATTTGCGCATGGAATGTGCGTTAGCAGGGCTTGTGCCTAGGAGGGTTTGTTCCGGGCTGATGTTGAATTTCATGCCGCTATTTTGGCCTTGGCGGCGGTGATCCGGTTGGCCTCATAGATTGCTGCGCCAGTCTTCACGGATCTTCTCCATGCCAGTCTATCCTGGGCGAGTTTCTCCCAGGTCACCGGGTTGATTTGCATTTGCTTCAGAGATTTCTTCAAATTGTCCTTGTAGCGTCGTTTTTGACCTCCCTGTCGGCGAGCACCCGTAACAAAATCTCCATAGAAAAGTTGTTTGGTAGTCGCTCGTCGTCCATTCTCACCAGGTGGCCGCTCCATCACAGTTGCACATGCCTCAGCATGGCGTGGATGCTGAGGATTCCGGTCCGCTCCAGGATTTCCGTGTCCGGGATCCTTTCTTGCCATCTGAGCTTCAGTATGCTGCGGAGCCGGCTGAGATGGAAGTGATTCAGCTTCCTGGCTTGGTTAGAGTAGATGGTCCAGGTCCCCGCTCTGTAAAGGAGTGTCGTCAAGACGACTGCCTTGTACATCTTCAGTTTGTTGTTCAGGTGAATACCGTGGCGATTCCACACGGAGGCCTGCAGTCGGGCGAACGCCTGACTGGCTTTGGAGATCCGTTGGGCAACCTCGTCATCGGTTCTCGTGTTGCGTGACAGCGTGCTTTCCAGATAAGGGAAGGTTTCCACATTTTTGAGTTGAGCACCGTTGACATTGATTCGGGGAGCATTTTATTCCACGCTGGGTGGCGGCTGGTGCATACAACCATTTTGGCTGCACTGATTGTTAATCCAAAATTGGCGCAGCCTTCGGCGAAGAGGTCCATGTTCCTTTGCATGTCCTCCTCCGTCACGGTGTTAAGGGCGCAGTTGTCCGCGAAGAGCAAGTCGTGGACTCAACCAGTAGACACGCGCGTTAAAGCCTACATACGCCGACTGTTGAGAAGGTGTCCGCCAGTCCTATAGGCGACGCGGATCACAAGCTGCTCATCACGGTAGGCGTCCATCAGCGTAGCCGAGAACATGAGGTTGAACAGGATGGGAGCCAATGCGCAGCCCTGCTTCACTCCGTTGGTCACTGCGAATGCTTCGGATACCGTCCCGTTGTCGGTGACACGCACCCTCATCCCGTCATGAAGCTCACGCACTACGTGCGTGAACCGCTCAGGACAGCCGAATTTCTGCATGAATTTCCATAGTCCGTCACGATTAACCGTTTCAAAAGCTTTCATCAGATCCACGAATGTAGTGTAAGGGTGAGTTCGCATCTCCTGGCACTTCTCTTGTAGCTGACGGGCGGCAAAGATCATGTCGGTTGTTCCGCGGTGTCGGCGGAAGCCACGTTGGCTTTCCGGGAGCAGGCCCTGCTCTAGGTGACCGTTTAGACGATTGATAAGGATGCGGTCGAAGATCTTCCCGGCGATGTTGAGCAACGAGACGCCTCTGTGATTATCACAGAGTTGCCGGTTCTCCTTCCGCTTGTAGAGATGGACGATGTTCGCGTCTTTGAAATCCGGAGGAACTTATCCTTGGCACCTCATCTCCTAGAGGACTGTTGTGAGTTCTGCCATCAGCCGGGGCCCACCGTGCTTATAGACTTCCGGTGGGATTGCGTCGGATCCCGGTACTTGCCCGCTGGAAATCTGCTGCAGGGCCCGGAGGGTTTCTTTTAGGGAAGGCGGCAGATCCAGGTCATTGTTCGTGTCCACTTGAGGGAGCCGGTCAGTGGCAACATCGGAGATGGCTGATGAGCCATTAAGGACACTTCTGAAGCGCTCGGCCCATCACTTCAGAGTTTCGGATTTCTCTGTCAGCAGTTTTGTGCCGTCAGAGCTGAGCAGCGGTGCGCTCCCCTTGATGCAGGGGCCGTATATGCCCTTGATAGCTTTGAAAAAGTTATCCATTTCATTGGGGTCTGCATACCCCTGGATGTCCTCAGCCTTTCGGACCATCCAGGCGTCCTGCATCTCCCGCAGCCGTTGCTGTACAAGGTGCCGGCATCTGCAGAAGGCTGCTTTGGTGGCGTCAGTACGAAGGTCCATGTAGGCTTTATGTCGTTCATTCTTCTTCGCGAGTAAGTTGCTGATGTCAGCGTCATTTTCGTCAAACCATTCCTGGTGTTGACGGCGTGCGCGTCCGAGGACTTCGAGGGCAGTGGACTGGATGACATTTCGCAGTTGACACAATCTTGTCTCCATGGTGGCGTTATCATCTGGAGTATGCAGGTCCTCCAATTTCTGTGTAATATGGTTGCTAAAATTAAAACAGTGAGCAGGCAAATTTAACAAAACAGTATTTAAATTACCTGGCGGTCGCTTACATTGGAGCCTTCGTCGGGGTTGAATTCGGAGCCTCATCTAGGAGATGACGAGTCGGTGATCCGTCCAACCATAGGCAGCGCCGAGCACCCTGGTTACCAGCACGTCCTGTTGATCTTGCCTCCGGACGGGAACATAGTCAAGCAGCTGCCAGTGCCACAACTGAGGGTGCATCCACATGGCCTTCACCCGCGTCGTTAGGCGGAAGAAGGAATTGGTCAGCAGGAGACCGTATTCCACACAGGTTCGCAGAACAAGGAGGTCGTTTTTCGTTACAGCTACCGAGACCGTGCGGAAACAGCACTCCCTTCCAGGCAGAGTGTTCTGTCCCTACGTGGGCGTTGAAGTCACCAAGGAAAATTAACTTGTCCACCTTCGGCACAGTCGATAGCAGGGCGTGCTGGTCCTCGTAGAATTTGTCCTTTGCCGCATCAGAGCTCGTCATTGGGGGAGCGTAGGCGCTGATGATGGTGGCGAACTGGTCTCCCCGATGAGGCAGGCGGTGGCTCATCAAGTGATAATTGATACCATGCGGCAGATAGGGCAGACATTCCACGATGTCATTCCGGATGGCAAAGGCGACACCAGCGTCGCATCGCTCTGTCTTTGGCCGGCCGCTCCCGAAGAAGGTGTAGCCGGTGCCCTCCTCCTTCATCTGACCCTGCTCAGAGAATCGGGGCTCTTTGAGAGCAGCAGCGCGCCAGTTCCCGAACGAATAGCACCAATCTCCGTTCCGTCCGGTTGCTCCTAGGATTGTCTAAAAGGGAACGAACATTCCAGGCTGCTATTGTGAGTGGACTCACCCGAGCAGCCTGGAGAATATGGCCAGGGGGGGTTGGGACGGAGGGTATTGTTGTTGGTTTGAGTTTTACGACCACGTATTTTGCAAGCTGCGAGCCGCAGCCGGCTGCAGAAGACGTGATAACCAGTATTTGTTTAGGGCACCTTTTCTAGCCCCTTCCTCCGCGAGGAGGCAAGCAGTGCTGTCCCTAAATAGGGCTGCTCGGACATCCCAGACGGCTGCCGAACTCCACTATGGGTCATGGTTTTGTTTTAGTGAGAGAACGACCCGAGTTAGCCTGGGCCGCCTATGGGGTTGCTGTCACCCCCACCGTATGATGTTTTGAGAGGGGGGGAGTTGGGAAGATCAGGAGTCAGACATACCGGGTGTGGAGGCACACACAACACCGGAGAGCCTCACCTGGTTTAGCCCGCCGGTCGTGACGTTTGCCCGGGGTGCGGCCACTGGGAAGAACCAAACTTCGAGGAGCCACAGGTGAGGGTTAGGTACCAGTTAGAGGCGGCCACAGGAGCATTCACGACCTGTAAGAGACAAATGGAGCGACCAAATGCTATCAGTTTGGTGCTACCCCTAACAAGTACCCCGACACCCCGTCCTTGCACCACTACACTGAAGAGCAAACAGTGGACCTCATCAGAATCGACGATCGAACTGTTGTGTGGACTGATTTTTAAACGAAGCAGTCGTCAGATTTCTTCATTTTTAGGTGCTGCCGGATTGCGCAAACGGCTGGATTGCGCTGTGGACTTAATGCCATCCTGCAGTTTCTTCAAGTTCGGCTTAACTGAGGCATTTCTTTCAAAGCTTTTATGCGATTGCTACAATTCAATCGTCTTTCAGTCGTATCTATTACTGAGCATTGCACGTCCCTGATGTTTCCTTATCTTGTAACTGCCCTGAGGGCTGCAGCTGCAGTCTCTTCCTCGACTGGCATGTGACCAGTTTCATTCGGGTATACTGTTGGGATTCATGGGAATGAGGAGCTGAGGGTCAAATCCCGTTCAGGCGGTCGCACGGCGACTTGTTGACGAAAATCGATACATATTACCCCGCTTTCGATTTTCACTCCGGTATTGAGGGTCTCACCGAATAAGATCTTTGAGAGAGAGAGAGAGAGAGAGAGAGAGAGAGAGAGAAAGCGCTTCTGCGATATTCGAAAGGAAGCTGTGGCACACATTTGGTCTAACTCGACTTTACACAAGCAACAAGTGAGTTTTGAGAAATTAAAAGGATGTTTAAATAAACTTCTTCCATATAATTCAGCGCCCACCAACAGACGAACGGGTTCAAGTACACAGAGGAGGCCGACAAAGGTCATCAAGACACAAAATGGCAAGGGTATACATAAAGGTCATTGATCATAAGATTTCTCGAGTTCGATCCCACCTCTAAAACAAGGATTCACGCAATAGGCAGATGAATCCTGCCGGCAAAGACAAGAGAGACTGGAATGACCAAGATAACGAGCTCGTGGCTCAGTGGTTAGATCGTTAGACTTCTGATCAACGGTTCGCTGGTTCGATCCTCGCGTGTTACACCACCTAGGGTTGTGCTTGACTGGCTGACGACGGCTAAGTAGCCAGAACTGGTCATTACAGTCTCCCTTGTCTTTACCGGCAATATTCATATGCCTATTCTACTACAAACGGCTGTGCGGATGCTGGCAGGGCTCGAGAGTGAGCCTCAAGACAGAACGGGACGAGTGAGTTCCGTTGGTGATCGATGGGCTTTCATAAAAGAATGTATTCACGAAATATCCTGCTTATTGTTAATATAATAAATTAGCGAAATATTTGGACCGGACACTGCGTCCGGATAAAAAATAACCGTGGTACCCCACATGCAGAAATAGAGTTTGAAAAACCGCACGCATATAGAATCGGTGGGTATGAGACCTCATTTGCGTATGAGAGCGAACGGTTGATACCAAAGGTTGTGGACTTTAAAAACAAAATTTCTTGCAGCCTTTCAAACACTAGCATTCAAGAGAGCTTTGTTTCTCGTATAAAACATTTGGCAGTTGGTCGAAAAAATACGCCATTCAATAAATCGCTTTTTCCGCAAGTCATCTTGAGGAGCAAGTTGAAACATCTCAAGGGAATAAAAAGTTTTGATCACAGCAAGTGTCTAAGAGCACCATGCTCACGAATAAAGCGCAAGCAAGAATAACGCCTGTGATTATTTTTCATGAAGCAGACCTTCGTGTGGCCTACTCTCTCTCTCTCTTTCTTTCTTTCTTTCAGACATGACTGGACACAGTCAACGCTAGCCCCGGCTTCGTTCATGGTCACACCTGCCTGGGACCGTAACTCAGGGTTCTATGCGCCATAAAGTCCTACTCTGATGTCTTCTATATTTTCCTAAAACCCGGGACTTAGTCTGATGATTGTAGTATCCTGCTCACCAGAAGGCCTCGTCAGAACTCTTTCTTCTGTTCCTTTAGCCTCCACTACCACATCACTTCGATGCGACTGCCCAATCGCCGATAGAAATTCGCCACCAGAACCGACGCCAAGCGGTGAAGCTCGAAATGCAGCTGCACCGAAGGCAGACGAATTGATTTTTCTCGCTAAAATTCAACGCTCGGGTAGGCACAGATCACACAAACTACGAATAATTGATTGATTTACACTATAGAAAAAAGCGGTGTATACGCAAATGAGACGAGCGACGAAACCGCATCAGCTGAGGCGTTTTGACGCTTATCAGACATACCCCCTTGGGAGCAGACGAGGTGGTTGTGCTGTTGGATGTGATCCCATTTTTTTCCCATCTATCTAATCCGACCTAACTATCGTTACCACGACTCAAGCGAGTGTATGCCATGGAGTTCCTGGAACTGCGCTTTGAGAAATTTCTGTGAATGGTCAGGTTTACGAGCAAAAGAAGGGAACACTAATGAGTTCACATCTGGCTGAACTAATTTCTGAGGTGGTTCTACAGAGGCTCGAGCTGCTGGTCTTTAGATAACAGGCTCCAAAGCTCTGACCCATATACATCGACGAGACGTTTGTAATCATAGAAAAGGAACTATGTGCAGATTCTCAAGGTACGGCTGAAGTCCCAACACCCCAATTGCTATGAAAGGATTAAAAATCAGTTGGGATCCTCTGACGCCAGTTTAAAAGAATGGTAGTAGTAGTAGTAGTAGTAGTAGTAGTAGTAGTAGTAGTAGTAGTAGTAGTAGTAGTAGTAGTAGTAGTAGTAGTAGTAGAAGTAGTAGTAGTAATAGTAGTAGTAGTAGTATTAGCAGGTTGTAATACCGATCATAATGCAACACATTCCCCATGAGATTTCAGACAGGCCACGATACGGGCCTTTGAATGCACTTCTTTCCATCCCCCTTTAAAATCTGCCCTCGGTAAAAGTGATTACGTAACTGGTATGTGTTTTAACACTGATTGTCGGTGCCTTCATAAATTCAACCATATATTTTCTAAAAGTGCTCCGAAATACCGTGACAGCCAGTAACGTCTCCTTTAAGGTTTATATTCGAAGAAAGGTTCCCTTCCAAATTTGAAACAAAAGTTTTTTATTATGTGATTTTTAAGGCTTAAAAGGTCCATTCAAATAGCATCGTCACTGCTCGTTTAAGCATACCTTTCAGCCACAAAGATACTCCGGATGTGGAAAACGATTTTAAACCCTTATTTTGAGTACAAGATTCGAAGAAGGCGTGATTTTATACCAACTGCGTATTAGAAAATATTATTTTTGCTTACGCTTTATACGTCATTTCTTTGAACTTATAAGGCCGTCAAAAATCAACAGAAAGAGTTATACTATTTAAGTAGTGATTTTTTACTAGGTACGGTTTTTGCAGTTGACAGGCAAGACATGCATTCAAAAGCCGGTACCCCGGCGCATCCGAAATACCGCGGCATGGGGCTACAAGACAGTTAATATTACAACCACACTTAAGCAAGCCTTCGTAATAGAAAACGCATTTCAGAACCTTGGTCAATATTTCCTGAGATCGATCAGTGACTGTAGAAGCATGCGAAGTCGATGTAGAAGATGACGTTTCCTCGAAGTTAATAATAGAGAAAGGTACCCGAAAAAGCGTGTATTTGAGTGGCGGCTAGCCGACATTCTGGTTCGCAATGATCTAAGTGAAGAAGGGTGTGGAGGAGACAGCGAGAATCCAGAAATCTTTCGGAAAGCCGCCATTAGACAGCAAAATATGAGGCCCAAAGACACACTATCGGCAACAGCAAAATCAACAGTTGTCTACAGCATATTGTCAAAATTTTGACGTGATTTATCTTGGAGAGACTGGCAAATTAGTGCCAGGTTGAAGGCAACCACGAAGATCAACTTGGTCTGTTATATGGCCACATACAAATGCGAGGTGCCTCAGTCGAGCACAGAAGACACCGGTCAAGCTAGTTCTCGGAGGGTATTCCTTGACTGGCATACAAAACAGAGCCGTGGATGGAACCTAAAAGTAAAAAAATATAACAAAAAGACTCCAATATAAAGAGAAAATTGAAGTACTTCATTTGTAACTGAGAAAAGTATCACTAATTTTCAGAGAAGTGAAATAAACCGAGCAAACGTGCCAAATTTAACCTCGACTGAACCTTAAAAAGGTAAAGTATACAGAAATCCGTCGGTGAAATACCAAATTAATGTGCCTTTTTAAAAGGGGTAACTTATTAGAGAAAGTTTTTTAAATTGTTCTAAGGCATTTCATTGTTGACGGCGAGGTTTCATGCCATACTTATCATTACACTTATTCTTAAAAGATATTTAAATGTAAACATTGCGAAAGGGCTATTTCCAAATGCTATTCTACCTGTACCGTTTTATTTATTCGTTTTGTATGGGCAGGCATCCTGTAAATCCAAAATTAAAGTTTACTCGGTTACAACTTTTTCGATCTTTTCGGGATTTCTGCGTCTTGTAAAAAATAGTTATTTCTAAACGGCGTAATATTAATTTTGACATTTATGTTGCTAATTCGACTCAATGTGAAGTTTCACTTAAAGCCTTCGATCAAAGCGTTGGTCCATTCGTCTCTGCTGCTTTGCGAGTGATTAGTAATCTTTCGTAACAGTTGATCAGACCTTGCCCACATGGTGCAGTTCAGTCCAGGCAGGGCCAACAGCATGGCCGAGAATATTTGGGCGAGCCGAAGAGCTGACATCCACAGGGGAAGTCAGGGGTGGTCACGTGACCAACATCGCACGCCATACCTACGAGGCCAGGATGCCGAACATAGTTAAGAAGAGCAGTGATAACTGCTCACTTCACATAAACACGAGCGGGAGGCCAAAGAACATGCCGACGTTGCAGCAACTAAGACGGCCGGAAAGGGGACAAACGTTGCATGAGTCTGCCAGCGGTCAGTCATTGAGAGGTGAAAGCCGATTAGCAGTAAACGGGCATGCCAAATTTTATGCATCTAACTCGATCGTAATAAAAGGCAGTCGACTATGCTGGGTAACTTAGGGCCATTCTAATAATGAAAATATGGAAGCCTTAGAAAGGCTAGTGCAGCCAAAGTTCTGCTTATGAACTCCTCTATTTTTTCTTGGGGGCAAGATATATTTAAGTGGATTATTATCGTGCATTCATTTGACAAACTTGTGGGTGGGATTAGAACCCACGCCAGCAAGGGGAAGGCTTTAGTACAGCCAGCGCTCTAGCCAACTGAGCTAAGAAGACCCATCAAGAGCCGTGAGGTTAATCCTACTTCGGTCAAGTTACCCACCCAGCCTACTACAACGAATAGAATCCACCGATTCTGATACAGTAAGCTGATTGCCCAAATAGGATTTCTTAAGCAATCAATCTAGAATCCACCAGATGACAAACAGGCTCAATTAATTAGTAGAGGATTTTGGCAGATTTGAATACTTCGCTTCACTCACTTGTGAAAAACTCGTCGACCTCAGTAGAATTCAACTCTGCGCCAGCAAGGGGAAGGCTTTGGTACAGCCAACGCTCTAACCAAGTGAGCTACGAGGCCCCACTGGGAACCGTGAGTTTAATCAGACGCCCAGTCTATTGCACAAAATGGTCAGTGTGTGCCAACGCGCTGTACGCCCAAGTGCATTTCAGCGAGAATAGCCTAAGAGGTGTCACAGAACCTCCTCCTCGTGTCCTTTAACCCAGGATCGCAGTCGAATCCTCACCGATCGACTCCAGGCCGACTACCAATGCTTATCCTGCTATACGTAAGTTCAATAAGCAAACCCAAATTGAACTTCACTGTAACAAGATACTGATGGTAAAAACATGTTTTATGGGCAGAGAAAAGGCGTTGATGGAGCCATAACCTTGTGTAAATACCCCAAAACGGCCTAACGAAAGTAGCGCGCACAATATAAGGCCATGCGTAAGTAGAGTATGAACAGGCTGAAAACACGGAAGCCGAAGGACATAGTTGAGGACGGGTAGGCAACAGATTTCTGGAAGTAGGAACCACATGCCCAAAGCCCCAAACCTCAACTCCGTAATCCTAACACTAAACCTCAATCCCTAACCTATACAGTAATCCCAAAACCTACTCCTGACCGCACCCCAGGGTTTACCGACTAAGCAGATGTAATTCCAAGCACAACAAGTCCACCCAAATCAGAGGAGTAACTGTGAAGAAGGAGACAAGATAACTGGAACAAAAGCTTCTGTAGCCTGGCGTTTTGGATTCTCTCTCGCATCCATCATCAGAGAGAGTCGAAAAAAGTGCGATAGGGTGTATGGAGGTTGTGATCGCTGGACAACCACATGCCTACCATATTTGACAGTTCTCGTGGTCCTTGCCGGAGGTCGTAGTTGATACGATGATTGCTTGTCGGTCCGCGCTCGAGTCGTTAATGCCCTTGATTTCACCAGCGTTTGCGATCCTTGGCATGACGATTACACAGCGTTTCGGTCCACCGTCACCCGAACCTTTGGTCACCCACAGCCTCCCCGTGGGGATGGTAACTTTTTGCCCGACAAAATCGCAACGCGGAATATGGGGGTGAAGAGCATTGCACCTCTTAATTGAATGCGCGCCAAAGAACTGCGAGTCAAGCCGCTCATGCGGTTGTCATCTCTGGCGAGAATTTCAGCCGCATCTAATTTGAAGGTGTGACCAGGTCCAGTCGAATGAGCCGCGAGTTAGCGTCATTCCTCTTCACCCCTGCTGCATGCTCAGCCATTAGCCTGCGGAGTAGTCTCCAAGTTTCCATGAAGAAGTTGCTTTATCCGCAACTGCATCAGACCCGGTAAACGAACCTCTACGTTTCCTGCCTTGACACTGGGTCGTTCGACCGCATGACCTTGCACCTGAAGATTGACTCCGGTCTGTGTGCAAGTCAAACTCCGATTAGTGTAAGTAGGCAGCTGACGTTCTTCCCGTACGGGAGCGTCCGCCAAATTTGAGAGTAGTTGAAGCTTGTCGCTCGTCGCGTGTACGAAGATGCTTGGATATCCATTCGCTGTAAGGACCCATCGAATATATTGCAATTCAGCCACTTTGTCTTCCGGTTCACTGCAATGCGTCTCGATACCGATAAAGTGCCCTTACGCAAATGCATTTGTGGTTAATGAGGTGTATTGGTCGCTTTCCTGAACACTTTAGTTTATAGACCACCAAAATATTTGCGGCAGACGAGGATGTCGAGAAAGGCTAGGATGTTGTTTCATTCCTCCTCCACCGTCAATTGTATGTCCGCGAAGATCGCATTTAGATGTCCGTTGAATTCTGACACCTGATCCCGTTCGATGACCACGAAGGTATCATCCACGTACCGAGCCCAGAATTTCGGTCTTTGGTGTCGGAAGACCAACCACACCAACCTTTGTGGGACCACCTCAGCTGTGAGTCCCGAAATCGGCGAACCCATTGGTGCGCCTTTCATCTGCTCGTATATTGTTCCATCAAAAGTGAAGTACGTCTGGAGACAGAACATCAGGAGTAGGAGGAGTTGGACTTTTCAGAGGGGATTCTCCGTTTCATTGAATTGGTCTAATAGGAGTAATTCAATGGTCTCGATTGCCAAGTTCTGCGGGATAGAAGAAAAAAGGGACGTGACATCAAAAGCTACCATGACGTCACTTGGCAGGAGACGTATCCCTTTAATTCTCTCCAAAAACTGTGTTGACCAATGGAATGTAGTGCCTGAATTAGCGGTCCGAAATTTGAGAGGCCCAAACATCCACTTTGCCAATCCGCAAGTGATACGATGGGCCGGAGGGAAAAGTCCTCTTTGTGCACCTCCGGAAGGCCATAGAGTCTAGCCAAGACCATGTCCTGTGCTCTCACCATGCGTCGGTCAACCGGACATATTGCACCCGAGTTCTCCGATGCCAGCAACGTCGCATTGATATCGCGTGTCAGTTTTTTTACGGGGTTGGTTGCGCGAGGGACATAGAACTGACGGTCCTCCACGAAGCCTGGGATTTTCGAAAGTATTCCGTTATGTCCAAAACAACCTTGTCCTCAGGCACGACGAGGCCCTCAGTGCAGCACTTCACACGGCCTGAGAGACGACACCAAGTGACGCTAACTCCCAGATTGTGGCTCATTGGACAGGACCCGGCCACACCAAGTGTGATGCAGCCGCAATTCTCGCCAGAGGTGACAACCGCGTAAGCTGCTTGAGTCGCAGTTCTCCGGCGCGCATTCAATTAGCGGGTGCAATGATCTTCCACCTTCATATTCCGCGTTGCGATTTTGCATGAGCAAAAAATTACCAGCCACACGGGGAGGCTGCGGGTGACCAAAGGTCCAGGTGACAGCAGGCCGAATTGCCGAGTAATCATCATGTCAAAAACCGCAAACGCACGGACCAACAAGCAATCATCCTATCAACTACGACCTCCGGCTAGGACCACGAGAACTGTCAAATGTGGTTGTCCAACGATCACACCCTATAAATACTGCGTCCTCTGTAACCCCATTATCCTTTTGTGCGACGGTCTCTGACGCTGGATGCGAGAGAGAATCCGGAACATCAGACTAATAAAGCTCTTGTTCCAGCGATCGTGCCTCCGTCTTCGTGACTACTTCGCAGAGCTCGCCTCTTCGGATTTATACGAAGCTGTCTTACATTGGACGCACAAATTAGAAACTCACCAGGAAATTATGTGCACGTGGATATATTCTGTGTTTTGAACTGGTAGCAAGTTGAAAAAAAGCTAACGAAGCGGGACTGGGCAGCGTGAAGACCTGCGTCGAAGGCGTGCTACAACAGGGGCATTTACGACAGTAGGTATTGGCTCGCATGGACTCTAGGCTACCTTATTAACGTGTGATACGAGTCAGTTCGACCCCGATTTGGTGCGCACATCTGCACTAAACGAAGAAAAGATGTCACAGCACCAAACTCTAAACATCATGAGTGAGCCCCAACCTAAAGTGGCAGCCCAATTCCGGTCCGACTATCGGTCTTTATCCTGCCAATCAAGAAAACTGCGCATAGTCGAATATATTCTTTCTTTTTTTGTACTGGTAGTAAATAGAAAACAAGGCTAACGAAGTGGGATTGAGCGTTAAACAAATAACAAAAAGGTGGACGGCGAGAGATGAAGAGGAAAGAAAAGGTATGATCAAAACACGTGTGCACGTGTCAGCACAACACGGACAAGCCGACAAAACGCAAACACAACTAGAGGGGAGATTATGATACAGCCAACATTTTCTTAGGCCTAGAGTACAGTAGCGACGGTGGGAGACTAGTGAGTGGATGCCACGACACCGTAGTGGCTGAGGTATGCGGCGGCGGTGGCCGCTGACGTGAGTCCGCAGTGCTCAATGCGTACTCGGCAGCAGACGGGGACCGGAAAGAGAGGCACGGCGGCCACCACTACCACGTGAAAGACGTGCTGAAGAGGACGCAGAAGGAACCCCCCTACTGGTCACCCTGCCCCTCCGGTAACCGTCAAAACTGTTTTGTTTGGAGGAGGCAGCAGTGACGGCAGCCTTAGTCCGGTTTTCCAGTCGGGAGGGCAGGCCGCGGCGATGCAGCAGGGGTGGTCTCCCGCGGGGTCGACGAAACACCGTGGGGGCGGAGGCAGTTTTACCGGCGGGCTGGCGACTGACAGCTGCAGGTTGCTGCAGGGAGGAGGAGGTTGGCGGCGGAGTGTTCTGTGGGTCGGAGCGCGGTGCCAGACGAGCAGGTTGTGAGTCCGCTGTGGCCGTCGCCATGGAAGATGCGGAGGAGACAGAGTCGTCGGAATCCGAGTCGGCGTCCAGTTTGGTGCCGTCCAGTCTCACGTCTGAGTGTAAACATGACACAGACGTTATTAACTGGCATGAACATGTAACTGTGGACTGATATGACAGATGGAAAATTAACGGGTGCAAATCGCCGTTTTCAGGGAGTAACCTTCTTAGATCGAAAATGGCCGAGCATGCAGAAACAGTGAGGAGGAATGACACTAACTCCATGATCACGGCTCCTTCGGTGGGACCCGGCCGCACCTTCAAGTTTGACGGGGTCGAAATTCTCACAAGAGCTGACGATTGCGTGAGCCACGGGCTACTTGAGTCATGGTTCTCCGGCCCACGGTTAAGCAACAAGCGCAATGACCTCGGATTCCCATATTGAGTACTGAGACTTTGCCTGGGCCAAATTACTATCTAGGCGGGCAGGGTGCAGGTGACCAGAAATCACGGCAACAGCCAGCCAAGAATCGACAACGGTGAGGAAATCATGGCCATTGGCGACCAGCAATAATCGCATCAACTACAACCCCTCGCGATGAACGCGAGTACTGTTAATTACAGAAGACACAAGGCCGCCTGGCAAATGTGCCCTATAAATATTGCATTCCTTGCGCCTTCATCACCCGTATCTGTGATGATAGATTCGAGTGAGAATCCAAAACGCCAGACCAGTAAACTACTCGTTCAAGCGATCACATCTTCTTTTGAATTGCCTCCTGGAACTCACCGGTTTGCTTCTATCAGTAGTGTCCTCTTTAACAAATACACACACAAACATAGATGTCTAATGAAGAGTTGCAAACAGATGATCAACTGCGAGATTGTAAAATAAGTAAAAACGATGGCGAGACCCTGGAAAAAGTTCAGAAAGTCCAATACATAGGAGATTAGTCCGTGAGGAATGTCTACTCTCAAACGTTAATAGAAAGATGCCTCCGTACCAGCACACAACTAACAAAAAGGAGGCCAACACAACTCGCAGATTTTATAGCAGGATTCCAAAAATGCCATGGAAACCACAGAACATATTGGTCACGAGCCCACTTTCAATAGCTTCATAGACCTGAAACCTTGAAGGGCAAAGCAGTTATGTGAATAAAGAACCACCTGAGGGCAGGTAACGAATCGAGTTTCGTGTACTAGATTCAATGTCATAATTACCCTTACAATTGTTCATGTCGAAGCGCAAAAAAAAAAACCGGAAGGAATACACAAGCATCATCGGCGGTTGGGGAGGGGCGTGGAGGTGACCCGTTTCGGGTCAGGAATTCGAAATCTCGACCACAAAAGAAAGTTGCGCGGGTCGACATAAAAACAGACCAAGGGCTGCTCGAGTCCCGCATCTACGGAGGCAACTCTACACACCGACATACCATCTACTTCTCTAGCGTCTTACAGTGTAGGCGTAAATTTAACTCACGATCGAAACCTCCACAAGCGTGCCACCAATACTTTCGCAGGCAACGGAGCCCGTGATTTCCTCACAGTACAGACGACGCCGACAGGGATGCCTTGTATGGCCGCCTAAAAAGGACACGGGAATAGGAACCGCCCCATCCGCTTAGAAAAGGTGGCCTTACGGTAAATAGACCCGTCTCAACGCTAAAACTAACATAGAAGTAAACTGTCGCCTTCATCTTAACCCTACATTCAACACTTTAATAACCTTAACCCTTAGCCTAATCATGACCCTTACCCCAACTCTGACCTTAACCTCAAACTTAAACCTAACCCTCACCTTAATACTAAACATCCTTTCCTTCAAATTTAGCGCAAAGCCACATGTATTGTGGACACTTCCTTTGCCCGTATCCTGTTTCGGCAGTCATGCAAGGCATCCTTAACCCGACGCCGTCGTGAATCGCACGTGAATTTACTTACAGTGAGGAAGACTTTGTCTTCGCATTCGCCCCTATACCCACTGCCCTCCGACGAAGGGACCAGTTCAAGACGGGCTGTGGCTGGCGAACTTAAATAGCCCGACTATGCGTGCCATACACGACCTGGCCACATTACGTGCAGCAGGCCTTCACGAGGACGGCTGGAGCTAACGGAAACGAGGGTACCTTGAAGATCAAGAAAGTCGTTGCAGCCTGGCATTATGCAGGACGTGGGGTATGCCTTGTAAGATACGACTGTTAGCACATCGTGATGGGTTCATGCGCTTCAGATTTATTACAGCGAGACACGTTGATTTTTCACGAGGATTGAGCCTTTTCGCTCTCACAGGCAGCGATTAGTTACCGGAGCTTGTCAGCTGACTGATTATAATATTGGGCAGTGGTTATAATGGCTTCTGAATCCGGCTAAGAGGTGCCACAAGCACACATGACAGTAGTACAAACTTATGATGATAATGGTAATAGTTCGATCCTCACGCGCGACTACGTCGAACACGGAGTAGACATGAAGTAGTTTATAGTGGAAAAGGATTGCATTACATCCACTCTCTCTCGCTCCTCGCACACAACTTACTCCGACGGCAAGACAATTTCAAGACTACTAAGGGTGGGTGCAGTGGCTGACAGGGCTAAACAAACCGTCTACGCGTGCCACACACAATTCGTCTCCCATTACGTGTACCCGGTTTTTATGAGGGCAGATCGAATCTAACACGCGTGAGTGGCGTAATGGCCACTTTGCAGCTACAATCCGGGCTCATGCGTCACTAAAATACTCGCATGACGACCGAGTTATTCAACCGGCTGGAAACCTTATAAGCGAAAACTTAGTGCGTCGCCATAGATTCCAACGCATAAGATTTATTAGTGAGAAATGCCTTGATTTGCCGTGAAGAGGGAGTGTCCATTGTCGGCCTCATTCACTCTTTCCCTTCCCACGCTGCAGTCAAATATCCGAGGCTCTGCCAGCTAACGAGGTATTAAGCGCAGTGTCTGACAAAGCTAAACAATTCGACTACGCGTGCCACACGCGAGCTGGTTCTTCTATATGTACCGGGGTACCATAAGGGCGACTTGAAACTCAGATAAGTGAAAATGCTCATAAGACGTACAACAGCAAAACTAATGCATGCAATGAGTTTATGTGACTCCCCGTTATCGCGGAGAAGAGGAAGCGAGTGAGCATACGGAAGGAGCATGAGCGACGGAAAAATAATACTTCGCGAACGCGTCTACTGAGGCAGGTCTACTATTCGGTCAGGTAAGCGAGGACGCCTGAAATCAACAATGGAGGACTGGACACCGCTTTACTAGGATTACGAGGCAAACGTTTTAGTTGTGTGAGACTGGCAGTTGTAGTGAAAACGAATATTCGCCTACACTAACTAACTCGATCTCTACCAATCAGAACACTTCAGAAATGTCAACCCAAGCAGGATAAAAAACCCAAATGGTAACAACGACGAATAACTTACTCTGGAAGTTATCCGAACCAGCCAAACGTAACTGTTCTAATTGGTCAACTTGTTGACGCAAAATATGTTCGCCTGTGAGAGTAGAAAAAAATAGTGCTCAAAAAATCATATCACTGGGTTTAACAATTTACTATGAAAAAGATGGAGGGCTATAACAGACATTTTATACGGGGAAAGCGGAGGCGAATCGTTCAAGTCTTTTTCCCTCAAGAATCAACGAAACTGACAAGGTCGGTTGTGTTGGTATGATGCATTCCTTAAGATCGAGGAGAAAGGATCCAACGAAGGGACGACAGGTCGTAAAACGGCTTTCAAACGTGGTTGGGCACCGGTCTGGACACAGGGCTGCCTGTGAGGTGGTCACGAGCCTTTGGGACAGTATGCTTCGGTGGCAGGACCTCATAGACTGCTATTCGATACAAACCTGCAAGCTTATACTGGTGGTGAAGAGGGCTGGAGAAAGGTGTGCACCTTCGAATTCGAAAAATTACGTCCTCGTCAAGCCTCTCCACGAGCCAGCCGGGGTTCTAGACGAGCGGAGGTTATCTATGGTCCACGCGCCCCGGTTAGGTCTACTGGAGCTGGAATGAGAAATTTCCTCCTCATCATCAACAAGGAAGACATATCTACTCCGCACGCCTGCACTAGAGACTTGCACGCAATATTTAACGAGGAAGAACTGTGTACTAGGAGCGAGCGCCTGGACGATACTGATGTCCAACAGCAGTCAAAATATTTATCTTTGATGGGACAGCCTGAAGGCAATTTAATCCCAACAGGGACGAAATTTCCATGGCCAACAACAAAGTGAAGTGTTTCGGCAACCTGTTAAGAAGCAGGTGCTTTTTTCATACGACAGTTAAATTGTGAAACAGACGTTGCTGCCGATAAAAAAAACTAAGACTATGGAAGAGCCAATTCGGGAATACACCTTGCCCGCACAAATCGTAAACAGTCAAATGAAACAAAATCCCATCCAAAGGACGCTCTTAGCAGGTGGTATCTCTACCATGGCAAAGGGAAAACTAAACATCCCACTTGAGCGGAATGTCATCAAAATAAGTTTAACCGAAGTCACCCAGGAAAGGAAGCCTGAACTTTGTATGACGAGTGGGAATCCTGCTAAGTTGGAATAAAGGATTCGTTGGTCAAACCTGCGAGAACTACTGCCAGCGGCAATGAGATGGACTGGGAAGCAGAAGGGAACCCAATTGGTTGCTCACCAATCGATGGAGGACTGCATTGACTGTCCTATAGTATAAAACGCTGCAGGCAAAGCGGCCGCTAAAAGTGGGGAGGGTGTAGTCCCTGAGCTTACAACTTTTTTGTGTCCCTTTGGACGAATGGCGATCGTTCTCTATGTTTGGCCGCAATATTATGCGACACAATCGGCGCAGTAGTCTTAATAAACTTCGTTTTCTGATAAAAGGTTCCGGTGCAACTAACTAGCCAGCGTACAGGCATCTAAGCAGTCGGCGCACTGTTATCTTTATTTTTCTTTCATTCAACCTGGTCTTCTCCTTCTCCCCACACCCTCCTCCTCAAGGAAGAAAATGACAGTCACCGAGCCGGAGAGCGGTAAGTTGTCAGGGAAAAAGCTGTAGATTGAAGAGGGCGACCACTTAAGAGTCGAAATGCTCACTTTTGTTGGAAAATGAATCATTATGCGTTTACGCAGTCCGCGGATTCACTCTAAGGTACTGACGAACAGAAACAATGGAGAATAGAGGCAAAATCTTTCCTTACAACTTCGTGAGTTGTGGTATTCAAACTAACCTACCCAATACGGCAAGTGAAAATCACTAAGGCGATTGGAGGCGAATACCGGCGGACGCGTTTGAATTGTAACTGAACTCTAAGCTTTAATTTCCCCATGATGACCAGATGGAATGCTTGTTTATGTTTGTGACTCTATTGCCCGCGGTACCAACAGTGCCTCGACCATAACGGACGGCACGAAAAACCGAAGCAATGCCTGTGTATCAAAATCTGCCTTTATAATTATCCAGCTTGCGCACATATGTTTTTTAATGGACAGCCTTATGTGCATTCTGCATGTGTGCGTGCATGCTGGTGTGTATGGGCAGTCGGACACATTTTGAGTCGACGTACACAACGATGCGGCCTAGTGCTAGCGTAAACACAAACCTCACGAGGAATGACTCATGGCCGTTGTAGGTATTAGTCGCTTGAAGCTCTGTCGGCTCAGGCCGACCTGATGCGCATCCAACGCATTACCGTCGCTAAGCTCAGGGGGACGACTGCGCACGTGCGCCGGGCGGGAGGGGTGGCGTCAACCCCGTGAATACGACCGCACTCTGACGCGTCCATCTAGTCAGACCTCTGAAAGCGGACGGACGATAAAATAGGGAGGAGGGGGAGAGCGGAGGGATCGCTCGCTGCTTTACACAATATGATGAGGGGAACTTGGATACCTTGCCACAAAGGCCTTGACTCCCCCGGTGCTCCCCCCACTAACTAAAAAAACGCATGGGATGCAGCTGTAGGCCCAGGTCAATGCCGATGACAGAAGTGGCTCACTTTAGCCATTGAGTGAAAGCCCTCGTTCTCACCCCCTCAGGTGTCCGTCGACGAAGGAGGAACTCAAAACCAAACGAGTTTGGGCAGGATCTCAGCGTGTAGTCGCGCCTTGCACAGTCTGTTCAGGTCTGTACAGACTCACGGCCAAAAACTTACAACTCAGAGGGAAAGAGGACAACGGCGAGACCAGGTTGCTGATTCAAGATGCCTCAACGGAAGGATAAAAGGGGGTGGAGCGGGGCGGAGTCAGGAGGGGGACATACGGTGCAGTTCGGAGAGTAGCATATGCGCCTCGGAAGCACTGAGAAAGCGGAGAAACGGTTTCAGAGGCTCCGCGATGCACCTACAAGGGAACGGAGTGTCAGAAGTTAGACCACAGCTGTGACATTTAAGAGATAAATGTCATACCAATGCAGAGCAAAGACAAGTCCACAAACTGCGGTTGACCTCGCAACAGGACGCCATGTCCAAGATGCTGAAAAAACGGCGGGAGTCTCAATCTTTCCACCCCCTCACCTCCCCACCCGGTTATCTTCATAGGTCATCTATGCTATGGGAAGGGTCAATACACCACAGTCTAAACAAGACCTCACCTTCTCACCCATGCAGCGAGAGTCGAAAAGCTACTTTATAGGTTCACTTTATGGAAAGACCTATTGTTGATAGATACGTGCGCTTTTCTGGACTACAATTTACGTACTGCATTGGCTGATAATAACGCAAGTCAGAAATGATAATTAAAGCCAGCGTCCTGTTTCTGCGGATGAGTTTCACATTTCCAGGCAAAATACTAGTGAGATATTTTCCAAGGGAAAACTAACGTAAGGATTTATTTAACCCTTGTGAATAAGTGTAGAAACGGGGTCACGATAAAATAGTGTCACAAACTGTTGTGTCGTTGTTCGTGTTAACCTCATTAGCGAAAAAGTCACTAGGTAAGCACTTACATGTTTGGCAGAATGGCCTTACTGACAAAGACCAGGGAGACTGGAATGGCTATTTCCGTCATCAGCCAACCCCACCCAAACCTAGGTGTCACCACAGTCGAGGATTGAACCCGCTAACAAGCAAAAAATGGACAGTCCAGTCTCCCTGGCTTTTGTTGGCAATGCTATCCTGCCTACAATACACTAGCCGATGTGCGGCTGCTGGCGAGGCTCGAGATTGTTCCCAAGTCACAACGGGAAAAGTGCTTTCCGTAGCGCAATTGGTGAGCACCCCACAACCAATTGCATGTTTGATTGATTCACAATACCTATTTACGCGAAGCATGAACAAATTTTGCCGGAAATTACCTCTCCTTGAAATTGAGAGGTAGTTTCGATTACATTCTTGCTGATAATTTAAAAATTTTGGGACGCACCGGGAGTCTAGTCTCCCAAATTTCTTCAACGTGTCTCAGGGTACGTTTAAGCACTCGAACCTGATACGATCGTAATGATGCCTCGGTGATGTGGCCATCCAAACGGCAGTGGACCACCAACGACGGACAGAAGGCTAATGAGCCATTTCTATGCCTTGGCCAAATGTGTGGAGCCAGGCTTTAAGTTGATCTCTTCGACGCCTCAAAATGGGCAATGGTGCCGGATTGAGATCGTGAGGTGGACGTTTATAAATGTTTGTTAAACAACGAAACCTCTAGAGTGGCATTCTCACCGACAAGCAATCATAGAAGAATCCCGACACAGAGGTGGTTAGGGTGTCGATTGTACCTAAGCCTTGGTCCCTCTGCGTTGTTAGTTAGAATCCCTCGTCACGGACGGCGCGATGGCGGAACGAGGATGATGTCAAAAACGATCACAACAATTTTCATGTGTGCAAAACTACCCGACAATAAGTGGAAGGCGGCGCTCGTCACCGCAGAACACTGGCATCAGATATGAGATAGCAGACATTCCTGTGAATAGATTTCAGGTGACCAGCTAAAGGAACCTAACTCGAGTAGTGACAACTGGAGAGCACGGAGACATCTATGAGGGTGGAGATAACAGGCCACGGAAGAGCAAAGAATTGGTGAAAGATGGGGTCTCCTTCCACAACAGAAGGGAACGAGCGTTCTTTCAGTCTTTGGTTCGTATGCAAATCTAGAGCAAAAATTTTTTTACTAATCCATCTTGGTGACGTACCGAGGAGTGCAGCAGTTCTGAGCGGTTTTAGAGTTCGGGAAACCTCCACGAGCTATTTTCGCCCTCCTGAGGTCATCTGGAAAGACATGGACAGTTGGTTTCCTGGGTTCACCAAAGGATGCAACAGAAGTTACCGTAGAGGAACTTTCCCGTGAACATGACAGCGGAGCATTAGAGACACTGAATACTGGGTGCGCGTGATGCGGGGAAATGAGCGGGTGGGAATGTCGCCGTCTTGGCATAGTCTCTAGTGTGAATATTGCGCAACCCTGTTCAGGGACCTCAGTTTCCTGATCGTCCTTTGGGGATGACAACTGCTTGGAGATGGCAGGCATCACGGAGTCAGAGGTTTCAGTGGAGGAGGAGAAAGTAGAGTGGAGGGAACACTCTGAAGAGCCCAAACCTGAGTCGTGATAATCCTCACCGGCAGGGAGCAGGTTAGATTCGGAGGCTTCGTTTTCACCCTTTACTACTTGGTCACCGGTCGATCTTGGTGTGTAAGCAGTGATGAGTGAATTATGCAAACTTGGCGAGGGATTTTGAGAAACAACGGGGTTTAATTCGACAGCCGTGCCTGCAGGCGTGGGAATAGCTTGAGAAGAAAAGTGGGTCAGCTTCGCTAATGCTGTCGCCTTTGCCGATGCCTTAGCTGTCCGTCTCTCGACCTCGAGGCGAAGTCGTTTCAAGTGGGCTGTGCGGGCACTTCCACGGATAATCGGACGTCGACGCCTATGATTGGTAGATCGGACCGTCCTCCGGCAGCTGCCAATGACGTCACCGTCGCAGACACCAATGGAAGAGTGGGAATCTGAGGGAATAGGCGAGGAGCCGATGACACGCCGTGATTGGCTGGCGAAGGTTAGGCGTTTACCGAGCAACGTTTTTGTCAGGCCAACACCAGGCGCGGCACGGGCCAGAGGGCGCAAGTCGGGCATGAAATGAGTCAGCAGATTCAGCTTCGATGCAATCACGTGACACTGATGTCGTCGACGTAGACGCTCGACAAACATGTCTATCCTCGCGAGGACTAACTCTACGAACGGGAAAAGAGATACATGAAAAGAACGAGGTCAGATCAGAGGCGCGGATGGGACACAAACTGATCTGGCAATTCAAAACACATCCACAGCTGGACTCCTTAAACCCCGAGACAGAAAACAGAGAACCGAGTAGAAGTAAGAGGAGGGAGGGGAGAAGGTGCAAACAGACAAAACCCGGTTTAAACACAAAAGGTGGGTTGGGCTGTAAGGACAATGCAAAATGTGCGAGATTAAATAACCGGTAGTGCAAATATTAACAAGTACTTGGACAAAACAAGCTCAATTCGAAGAACCGATGTCGAACAGTGCCAACGTGACGCAGCCTTATGGTGGACAAAGGCAACGCGAAGAAACGCTAGCCACCCATGCTAGCCACTGGACATTCTAAGCTTGCACAGTGCAAGCGGTCATTTTCCGAGTTGACGAATAAAGGATAACAACTGACCCAATTGTGGAAAGATCAGCGACCAGTGGGATTCAAACGCGAGATCAAATCTTCAGTACAGTCATAGGTTGCAGTAGGCAGGCAACTTAACTCAAGCGTGAAAGAAAACTCAAGGCTCTTCACAGGGGCCTCGTAGCTCAGGTGGACAACACGTTGGCTGTTTTCAAGCCTTAGTTCTTCTGTTGTGGGTTATAAATCCACTGTGTTTTCCAGTTGGGTCAGGTAAGTGATGATAAAAAAGGAGAAAGTAGGCGCCCAGCGGACATGGATGTTTACCATGAGTGTCAGTACTAACTACCTAGTCAGATACCGAAAATAATTTACATCTAAATTGCTATTCAGGATATCAAAAACTGTCCGTTTTTACCAAATTGTGAATGCCAAATAATAGACTTTTCTAGCACTTGACGTCAAAAATGGACTAGAAGTTGACACCCACTGAATATTTTGTAAGTATTAGGCAAACGTCAGCGTAAAACAAAGCCTCCTACTACACGGATGAAGCGGCGAACTCCTCCGTCTATTAGCGATTGAAATGCCTGATCGTCTTCCCACCGACCATGCACCTGGCCGAAGGTTTCAGAAAAAAATATCCACGGACAAAACTTTCGACAATATAATTACGTCTTCCACTGCAATAGTCCGCCGCGTCTAGAATTCCCTCAATCATATTACTTGATAAGGGAAGAACAAGAACAGCAGTTATCTTTTCTTGATGTCGTTATCAAGCGAGATTCCGACGACGGTTTACAGGAAGGCAACGAACACTACATAGTTTCTGAGTTTTCACAGCAACCACCCAGTGGCTCACAAACGAAGCTGTGTGAGAACGCTCTTCAAACGGATTCAGACTCATTGCAGCAAGCCGGAGGAAAAAGTACGCGAATCCCGAAAGCTCCGCGACTACTTAATATGGAATGGCTATCTGAAGGCTTTTATAAGCCGATGCCAACGCGTTTGGTCTAGAAGGGCCGAAACAGAAACACAACCAATAATATGGCACACGCTGCCATACATTAAGGATGCCTGAGAAGCTCATTTTTGTCGGATTATGTGTTGGATTTGCACACCGGCCAAAGCTGCCATGCGCAGCAGAGTAATAAAAATCAAAGACGTGGTAAAAGCCGCAGAGTAATCTAGGCTAGTGTATCGCATCCCATGCAATGACCTGGAACTTGAACCTTCGCGTTCATATCTGAACTTGATAAGTTCATAACTTCCGCATACATTCTGACAAAAAAACAGTCGATCGGGCCACGGCTCTTTGATCATTGCTAGTTGTCTATGGAATTGATGTCTAGTTATATAAGCAAACAATAGTTGATTAGGATGTTTGTTGAATACTCGACATCCTAAGCTTTAACTGATGGCCAAAGATATCTTCTGGGCACGAAGAAAGAACAAGATAAAAGGCCATAAAATACTGCGTTTAACCACAAAAGGACAATCCCGGTGACGTGAGAGAAAATCTGTCATGCTATCTCTACAGAGATATCACGATGGGAAGAGTAACAGGGAAGCGAAAGAGAAGATAAAGAGTAAATTTCTAAATCCAAGACATTGTAGACTATAAATTCACGCAGTACTGATTTAGTGTGATCCCTAAGTAGTCTCTTAGCCTAACCTGTCAAGATCTTCAACTAAATATTACGGGGATTAGATCGATCAATTTGAATGGAATGATCTACAAATAACAGAGAAAGATTTTCCTAGTTTAAGGATTGAGGACAAGGACAGATCGTTCCTCCGACGTTCGTGCACTTCTCCTCTCACTTAACTCATTACAGGAAAATCGGTGCATATTTCATCGAATATCACGCTGTAGATAAAGCCGGCCGTAATAATTATCTTGTTACTGCAGCATGAGCACTCGCCACGTTAACTAAGCGTTCCGCACAACTACAAATACTGCGACATTGCGATGCACCGGCCGCATAAGATCACCGTAGCCACTTAATAAAACGAATTTGTCAAAAATGGTGCGTGCAGTCTTACGTTAGCGAATAATGGACAAGAGAAGTTCGTTTGACGCTTACCAAAAAAATTGGATCTAGGGTAGAGCAATCTGGATGCACTTGCGTTTAACATGCAAGCGTGTGAGAAAGGCAGCAAAGCAACAAGACGCATTTGGCACAAACTTGGCAGTTATTGCAGGTATGCAGCCAAACTACAAGAATCACTGAGTGGGACTGAGCAAAATAACCCATACCCTAAAAACGACACAATGTTATCTTTTGAAATATTATTTTAATAAGTAATATCTTTAAAAATTCACCATTGGGTGCTGGTTTCTTTTCTCTACCAAACTGGTAGCATAGACAAGTACTAGTTTAGCATCAGTTAATTTTGAACTGCACGTGAAAGGCAAAAATGAAGCCTGTTTATATTACTGGAATCATTTGAGAGGACAATTCACCGAGAAAGAATCGACTGATACAAGTTAAAGGCGAAAGACTTTGTAGATGAACAGATTTCCTATGGTACCAACGTCCTATCCTACAGCACTATGTTGAGCTAAAACTACACAAAAAGGTCAAGATAAGATAAGTTTTACAGATTCATGAAAATGCTTTGAGGCCATATAAATACACTGTATTAGGAAGCAGACTTGCAAACACTTATTTAACGTGCTTACCACGGAAAAGTGGGTCATCCCCAAATTCGTAACGTATTTGAGAAAGCGTTGTTTCAGCATCATTATCGAACTCCTGCAAAGAAAGTGAAGCATAGAAACAATTTGTATACTTACGCACTCGAATTCATTTCGCTTATGCATGAAACCAATAATCTTACAGTCTTCTTGTGATGGTGGACGAGAAAATATCGCTTGTTCACCCTGGAAATCGATAACATCGTCAACGATTTTGACGATTGGGGTAGTGGAGTTGTAAATACTGCACAGAATGCCAGACAAATATACCGACTCATAGTGAATCTTACAGTCTGAGGCAGACACGTTACTCAGCTTAGAGGCAACATCACTCCTACAAGACGTTAGTGTAAATGTTGATTACCAATTGCCCAGCCCACTACTTTCAATGTTATCTAACAGAGCTAACTCCATTTCTGGAAGCCATGAATTGGAAAACAATAGGATTTCTTTGGTTCCAGGGCATTGCTAAAAATAAATGATACTAGTTTAAAATACCTGAATGGAATATTTGTGAGAACGTTTGTGTTTCCCACATTCAGCGCCACATCTGAAACACTGATCATGATATCAAAGAATATAAAATATCGTACATCATGGCACAGAACAACGTTGACACACTGTTCGCAAGAAATAGAAAATTCGGATATCTTCCTGAGACAATAGCTGCATTTCTGGAGCATGTCAGGATGCGACGGCAACCAAACTGTAATGCAACAGGGTTTATGTTACTGCGATGAGCCAATCAAAGTTCAAGTAACTTAAAGCACAATCAAGGCACACGCAAACTGCAAAAATCGCAAAGCATATAATGTCCAATTAGCATGAATTTTCGAAATGCACGAGTTTTCAAAATTCGCGTTGAAAAACTAATCTGTTATGCAATATAGTCATTTGCGTGGTCATGGGTATGTGAAACGGCCATAACTGAAGGAAACAATTGTATCGGGCTGAAAGTTAAACTAAAACAGTAGAAAATGAGTAATAACATACGTGAGACTGAATTTAAGATCAATCAGTCAATCTGGTAATTTAACTGTAGGAAAGGTGCAAGCGCGTAAGGAAAAGACGGGATTCATGCGTAATTCAAACTTGAATTCACATATCACCGTCCCAAGAACTAGGATATACTGAAGTGTAGAGTTCCGTGACCCAGGTGGAGAATAAGTACATAGTTTTAGTATATATTTCATTCAATTCAATTTATTAAAGGAAATAGGCATGGTCCTGTGAGGGCCCTATTTCTAACGTGAAATCAATTGCGATATACAGAGAAACCAAGTGGGTTGCAAAACGTAAAAGGCTATCATAAAATATGACAATTTGTGCGTGACTCTCCCGCTCCGGTTCGTTTTGGAACACAAAACTTTCAAGCTTCCTTTTAAAGCTTTCCAGCGATGGTGACACCACAACGTCTTCAGGGAGGGCATTCCATGGGTAAACCACTCTGACAGAGAAGGAAAACTTGCGCACATCAAGTCTCGCCTGCTGCATGCGCAGTTTCTATGCGTTACCTCAGAGATGGGTAGTGGCAGCAAATTGAAAAATGTCCGAGAATTCCAGACAACAATCCAACCCCTTCATAATGCGGAGTTTCTGTTGGTAGATCACAAAGCATTCTCCTTTAACTCAAAGGGAAGAGATTTAGATTCGTTAGGTGGGTTGGACATGGCAAGCAGCTTTGACTCCTTACCATTTTGGTGGCTTTCATAAATAAATAAATTGTATATTTAAGGCCCAAAGAGCCCCGTCATTTCAAACTTAGTATCGCGGTATAAATAAATATAAAGTGGATAATTGCTGCACTATGTGAGCAGCCATATTAACAGCAGAAATTAACAATATGGTAGGCATATCCGATTCAGAACGATTTGCCATTTCATCTATACTCTTTCGAGGCAGTTCTGATCTTGAACTGTCCAGGGTTTCCAGGCTTGCACAGCATATTATAAATGCGGCCTAGTGAAGGTTCCAAAAATCTTAGCGAAGAGATCTTTATCGAAATCCAAAAAGGCTCGTCTGATGGCATGCAACACAGCCATTGCGCTCTTCGCCACTTTCGAGCAGTGAAAGGATGGTTTTAAGGTGGTGGTCGTCAGTAAACCAAGTTCCTTTTGGGTTTCCACGTCTTTCAGGTCTTCACCGTTGAGAACGTAACATATACTGGCGGCAGATCCGGATGGGTTGCCTAAGCGAAGTTTTGTACACTTATCGACGTTGAACTGCAAATGCCAATGATTCGACCACTAGGTCGAAGGCGGTTGGTTCAAATTTGAAGATAAGTGAATTCTCGAATTTTAAACCGATTTCTTCGTTTCCTGTTGAAAATATTAGCTTAATTACTGACAATTTATTGTATTTCTACCTCATTATCAGCTGCACACACTTGCAGTTATTGCAATTGCAAAAGGGTAAAATATAAAGTTTTTAAACTTTTTCACCCTACATAGCCTCATTAAAGTTCTCGCAGATTTACGTCAAAAGGACGGAATATAAAGGTTAATTCTAGAAATAAAGTTGAAATTTTGTAAGTTTACCTTATTTTCAGCGAAGAATAATTTGCAGTTACTGGTATACCAGTTGATATAATTTTTCATCCTGCATAGCCACTTCGCTAATTCTATTTTCAGTTTAAACTCGTTACCTAGCAGATATTTGCTTGCAGTGCCTTGCTTAAGACACATATTTCAAATATTACATCTTTTATTCCGCAAAAATTATATTTTAAAATCAATATGAAACCCCAGTCAGTGCTTAGACGCAAACATTCACTTCGCGTAAAACTTCCAATAGAGCAACCCTCCTTAAGCATAAAGAAATTAGACCTTGACGCCCTGGAAAATTTCAATACCTTTATGTCTAAATATGGTTCTCTCTTCACGATCCTTGGTACTATTATTGAGGGAAAGTTGTCTTCACTCACTTCTCAGCAATGCGTGAAACTAGAGCCTTTTATAAACAGGGTCAGTACCGAGTCAATTGACCGACATAAGAGAAGTTTCAATTTTCTTTTAAAAAACGTCCCCAAAGAGTAAACCCCCCTGGAAGTTGCATTTCATTTCCTTTACTCGTGCGGCTTTAACTTTAAAGTCGCTGAAGCTAAAAGGTTGTCTTCCCGTAGCAAAAACCCGCCAGTTCTGTTCAAACTTTTTTTCAGCGATTGAAGTTGACCTTATTTTCTCTAAGCATGAGCACTCAGCTCAATATTTGAAAAAAACAAGTTGTTTATCTGTAGGGATAAAACCCCAATGGAACGTCGGGTTTCACCCTCATTAGCAAACAAGAAGCCTTCGTCTACACCTTCAATATCAAAAGTTATCTCAGAGGTTTTTCCTGTAGCTAATGCAAGCCCTAGGCCCTCCGGATCGACAGGAATTTCGATTCCAGCTGAATCTTCACCCGTTAACCTTGTTCCTGGTTTGAGTGAAATTGTGTCAAAGCCACTTCTTTCTCATCCCAAGCAAACTATGCCTGCTATAGCTGCCAAATCTACTAAACCTAAGCAAACTCCTAGTAAATCTGAATCATTGGCTAATCCAGGCATTAAAATCAGTAATGTCATTACCGATGGGAAACCTGCTAACCCCTCAGCATCTACAACAGCTGCGAACGCTAATGTTAGCATCCTTCCCAACCCAAAAGGTGGCCGAATTCCCAAATAATTAACGCTTCTAACTATGTTACCAGTTTTTCGAAATCATTTATTCCTTCTTCAAATGCACGTTTTCAGCCAATTTATGCGAACTTCCCTCAAAATCTCATTTCTATGCCACCCCCTATCTTTCAAATGCCACAATATAGCCTTCCTTTACAAGGTTTTCATCCAAATATGCCGTTGTACAATAATCTCAGTTCTCTTAACAGTAACATTTCGACAACTTGTAGACCAGAGCAATTTTGTTTCCCACCTTTCGTTTCTTCTTTCCAGTTTTCTTCTCCGCCACCAAATTATCCTTTTTTATAAATACTGATGAGCGTAACCTGCAGCTCAGGAATACGCTAAGCTAGTTTCACTCAATGCGAGATCAGTTGTAAAATAAGATGGCTGAGCTTAGAACAGTAGCCTTTGAGCTTGATCCAGATGTGCTGTGCATCACTGAATCCTGGGCTCACTCTCTTATTTCTGACTCGACGCTTGCTATAGATAATTTCAATTTGTACCGACAAGACCGCGCTGAAAAACGTGGCGGTGGTTGCCTCCTTTATATTAAGTCATCCTTTGTACATTTCCGGTTTCAGCTGGCATTTCGTCCTTTTTCTGGAAATGTATGCTTTGCTTCAGTCATCCTCCCTCATAATAAAAAAGCGTTAATTGGCTGTGTCTATAATCCTCCGTGTTATTCTAAGAATGAAAGCGAGCTCTGTGAACTATTTGAAAAAGTTGCAGACACTCAATTTGATGTCAAAATAATCGTAGGCGATTTCAATCTGCCAGACGTTGACTGGCAGGCAAATTCCTCTCCGCCTAAACATCGGAAATTGGTCGATACTATTAACTTTTCAAACATGTCCCAACTGGTCAGATCAGTTACTAGAAATGACAACATTTTAGATTTAATTTTTACAAATGATGTCCACCCTCTCTTTATGAATTTTTCATCATGATCTTTCACAAGTGATCACGCAATAATTCACTGTTGTTTCCAGTTCCCCTTCTTACGAAGCCTGAGGGTTAAATGCAATAACCTCGACTTTGCTAACACAAACCATGAAATGATAAATAATTTCGTAAGCACTCTAGATTGGCATAGCATATTCGCAATCAACGATCCAAACTTTTTCCGTGAGCTATTGCAGAGCCTCACAGAACAAATCCAGGCTTTAATCCCGTTTAAGACTTTTAATTCAAATACAGCTTCTTCTACTGTTCCGCATTTTTCTCCAGAACAGACTTAAAAATTACGAAAACAACTTAAAGATTCATCTAAAAGCTCTTTGTCAGTTCATTTAAGGATTGCACAAATATTTGAATTAGCATCGAAAATTAGGCTCGCGAGAGATAAGCGTAGGGAGTCTCGGGCACTAAGTGATGGCAATTCATCCAAATCTGTTGCTCATATCTTCCATGTTCGGTCATCGGCTAAGCGTCTGAATGTAACTCCGCCCTTACTCGACTGTAGCAAAAATTTGTTACAGACGATTTGGGCAAAGCAGAGTTGTTAAATTCGTTTTTTTGCCAACCACTTTACCACTGAAACTAGCCCCACTCCCACAATTCCTCTGCTTTCAAATTCGCTTCTATCAACCATTAATTTCTCGCCTTCATGTATTCAAAAGGAAATAGCTCACCTAAAAAATTCACATTCGGTTGGAACTGATAACATTCCAAACTCACTTATTAAACAGTTAAGGGATTTTCCACCTTTACTAAGCAAGTTATTCTCAGTATTTCTCGAAAAATGGTTTCTTCCCCGATTACTGGAAAACTTCTATTATAATACCAGTTTTTAAAATCTGGTTCCCGCTCGGACATTCATAACTATCGCGGTGTTCATAAAACGCCTCTCTTGCTAAACTCTTCGAAAAACTAATTGCAAAACAAATCACAGATTTTTGCATAAGCAATCAAATTATCAACTTTTCCCAACACGGCTTCTTACCGGACCGCTCTTGTGAAACCTGCCACATGTCTTTTCTAAATCTTCTAACCTCTCTTCGTAATGATCATCTCTGTGGTAGTTATCTATTTTGATCTTAGTAAGGCATTCGATAAAGTGCCTCATAAACGACTTCTAGCTGAACTAGAAGCTATAGGATTTCGTAGTCCCCTTACTGACTTTATTAGATCATACCTAAATGATCGAAAGCAAAAAGTTTTAGTAGGGTCCTCATACTCAAGTGCTACCCTGATTGTTAGTGGTGTCCTTCAAGGTACCGTATTAGGTCCTTTGTTGTTCTTACTGTATATAAATGATATTTCATCGATAGTTAAACATTCTCAATCTTTTATTTATGCTGATGACCTCAAATGCGTGTATTCCTTCTCTAACTCTACGACCGAACGGTGCCTAGAACAAATTCATTCAGACTTAGACGCTCTTTCGGCCTGGAGCTCCACATGGCTAATGGAGTTCTCACCTACTAAGTGTCGCTACATGAGTTTTGGGCCTGTAAGGCTGCCGCAACCTCTTATTTTTGAAGGTTGCCCTATGATTGAATGTTCCTCCAGCTACACCAATAAATTAGATCTTTCGCCTCATGCCGATAGAATTACGGCCAAAGCTGCTCAGATTTGCGGCTTTATTTCTTATAATTTCTACCTTCCTGAAATTAAATTAAGACTTTATCGTATGTTTGTACTTCCCATTCTTGAATTTTGCTGTCCTTTCTTCGGTTTAATGAACGAATCTAGCCGTTCAAAATTAAAATGTCCAAAGAAATTTCACAAAAAACTCCTATTTTCGACTCTTTCAACTACTTCCTGCTCAACAAGATGCCAGCTAATGAAGCTAAAATTTCTTTGGGTCAGGAGACTTGAAGCAGGCTTTTGTCTCCTTTTTCCGACTAAATAATAGTTCAACTCTCCCCAAGCTTTCTGTCATTACCCCCGTTAGTCTTCCTTATAACCTAAGAAATTCTGCACTAATTATACCTCCCCTGCATCCTCCACGTGTAAACGCTCTCTTTCTTTGCTTCTAGGTATAGTTTTCTTTGGAATAACTTGCCAATTGAAATTAGGTCGTTAACTAGTCTATCTGCATTCAAGCGAAGACTGCACATTTATCTTAACACTGATTCTATTAACCTTTTATTTTTCCTCATCTTTTCCAGTAGCTTCCCCATGACTCGGAGAAAGGACCATCGGGAATTTAAGTGACCCTCTTGAAACTATATTTTCGCTACCTCGGGTCGCCCATGAACTATGATGTCTCCTTATATCACCAGTCATCCAAACGATGACGTCATTCGGACGTACACATTCGGTGGTCCACAGTCTAAATTGCTACCGTTTCTTTGGATACTAACCATCATCAGAATTCAATTCTGGATCCTAAGATGCTGAGGACTTAAGTTCATTGACGCATTTTCGTGAGATTTTGTTTCATATGCCTAAGTGATCAAGAATGCATCACCTAGACGTTTCATTACCTCATTCTGAAATGCTTCTACCATATTACCCTAATCTACCACCTGACCATTTTTTCCTAAGCAGTTTTTTCCCCTACCTTCTATTAAAAAATTAAGGCTTATTGAACTCTGCCTCCATTTTTATGGAAGGAGTTTTTTTTCACTGCCTATTTTTTCTAGTTCACCATTAATTTTAAAACATAGCTAACTGTTGACATAGCAGGACAAATTATGTATTTGTACATTTTATCTGCACACATTGTCATAACTTTATTTCGTTACTAATGTTTGCTCAGACAGTGCCTTGCCGGTGCTAACCAAATATAAATTCTAAATAAATAAATAGGCCAATCACAGTCTGCGTGCATTGGTAATGCGAAATCAATTCCCTTACCGGTCGTGATATATATATATATATATATATATATATATATATATATATATATGATTTGCATGAATGGATTGGACAGTAATGGAGTCATGTTTGCAGACTACATCAAGATATGGCAGCCAATCCGATGTAGTACTGGTGAACAGAATTTATAAAAAGGACTCAACCACCTATATGAATGGTCCGTATAATGGCAGATGAAGTTCAACTTTGATAAATGTGTCACACTGCGGCTCAAAACGAAGAAGGTAATCGTAATGGGTGACTCCCACCAATAATTCGTCGACGGAAGGTACCTGTAAAATGTATCTGAACAAAAGGACCTAGGAATGACAATTTTGTATTCTCTAAAGCCCTCCACTCAATGTGCTAGGGTGGCAAAAAAGGCGTCCAATGTCTTGTTTGCCAGCGACAGAACTTTCGAAGATATCGATAAGGAAATATTTGGAAAAAGATAGAAGACGTTTATTCGTTCACACCTGGAGTATGGATTTCGGGCGTGGCAACCATTGCTGAAAAAGATTAAAAACTGCTGTAAAGGGGTTAAATTAGGGCAACAAAAGTCGTGAAAGGTCTAAAGACGTAAAAATACAAATGCCGACTTGATGCCCTTAACCCTTTCCATATTGAGAAGAGACCGATTCGAGGCAATCTCATACATACACACATGCTTGTAAGGAATCAGGACTGTGCTCTACGATTCGAAGATTTTTTTTCATTGGCCACAACAACCAACCTGCGTGGGAATACTCTGAAACTTAAAGTAACCATATCCGACTTGGATGTTCGTCGCCACTAATTTTCGCAGCGAATTTTCGGTGCCTGGAACGGACACTCAGAAAACGTAAGTTGGGCAGACACTACAGACATATTCATGCATAAACTGGATTTATATTTGCTTAAAAAATACCTTCCTGAAATTAAATTAAGACTTTATCGTATGTTTGTACTTCCCATTCTTGAATTTTGCTGTACTTTCTTCGGTTTAATGAACGAATCTAGCCGTTCAAAAATTGAAAATGTCCAAAGAAATTTCACAAAAACTCCTATTACCGACTCGTTCAACTTTTTCCTACTCAACAAGATGCAAACTAATGAAGCTAAAATTTCTTTGGGTCAGGAGACTTGAAGCAGGCTTTTGTCTCCTTTTCCGACTAAATAATAGCTCAACTCTCCCCAAGCTTTCTGTCATTACCCCCGTTAGTCTTCCTTATAACCTAAGAAATTCTGCACTAATTATACCTCCCCCTGTATCCTCCACGTGTAAACGCTCTCTTTTCTTTGCTTCTAGGTATAGTTTTCTTTGGAATAACTTGCCAATTGAAATAAGGTCGTTAACTAGTCTATCTGCATTCAAGCGAAGACTGCACATTTATCTTAAACACTGATTCTATTAACCTTTTATTTTCCTCATCTTTTCCAGTAACTTTCCCATGACTCGGAGAAAGGACCATCGGGAATTTAAGTGACCCTCTTGAAACTATATTTTTCGCTACCTCGGGTCGCCCATGAACTATGATTTCTCCTTATATCACCAGTCATCCAAACGATGACGTCATTCGGACATACACATTCGGTGGTCCTCAGTCTAAAATGCTACCATTTCTTTGGATACTAACCATCATCAGAATTCAATTCTGGATCCTAAGATGCCGAGGACCTAAGTTCATTGACGCATTTGCGTGAGATTTTGTTTCATACGCCTAAGAGATCAAGAACGAATCGCCTCGACGTTTCATTATCTCATTCTGAAATGCTACTACCGTATTACCCTAATCTACCACCTGACCATTTTTTCCTAAGCAGTGTTTTCTCCTACCTTCTATTAAAAAATGAAGGCTTATTGAACTCTGCCTCCATTTTTATGGTAGGAGTTTTTTCACTGCCTGTTGTTTCTAGTTCACCATTAATTGTTGACATAGCAGGACAAGTTATGTATTTGTACATTTTATCTGCACACATTGTCATAACTTTATTTCGTTACTAATGTTTGCTTAGACAGTGCCTTCCCGGTGCTAACCAAATATAAATTCTAAAAAAATTCTAAATCAGATCGAAGGCCTTGGTGAAATAGAAATAGACTATGTAAAGTGCAAAGCCATTATCCCTAGATTGTAGAACATGAATAAAGAAAGAGAGCTGACATGTGTCACAAGACCTTGTTTTGAGGAACCCATGCTGGGCTGCACTCAATAGGTTATTCTCAGTTAAATGATACATCATCTTATCTTTGATCAAGGTCTCCAGGATTTTTCGAAGCTGCGGACAGTGTGTTGATTGGCCGAAAAATCGTCAAATGACGTAGATTGGCCGTGTTTGGGGATAGGTAGAATGTGCGATTCCTTCCATACACTGGGAAAAGGTTTCACTTTCAAGAGCTAGATTAAATATCTTACATAGAAGTGACGGGGAAAAATATCATTAGCATCCGCCTTTATAATACTGATCGGTACGCCATCTGGTCAGGACTATAAGATTGACGAAAACGTCGAATGGCTACGGTTACGTCCCAGAGGGTAAAAGTTATGGTCTCGAGGACGGCACCGGTCCAAACCTGGATGGGCGGAGGGGAGCGGTCGAATTTTTCAATAAATGTTCTGGACAAGAAAAACGTTAAAAACTATCAGCCGCCAATTTGTCATCACTACAGGATTGCCAGCGAGTCAGTAGTAGTGGCTTAAAATTTCACGGAGAG
>WEDG01009601.1:0-13116 GCA_017591395.1 Schistocephalus solidus | reverse complement strand
GGTTAACGCTTTATATGCAATCTGGAATAAACTACAGAAGTATTAAATTGCAACATCCTTTGATTGCGAGCTTCCACTTGTTTCCTTCGTTCAGGACACCTGCCACTAATTTTGTGTGATGATTTTCTGGAGCTCTCTTCCCTGCGATAGGTGTCCACGAATCTGAATCTTGTACCGGACTTCATGCTGGCTGTATTTCACAGCTCTGCAGTCATAATCGTGTTGTTCTCGCTCGACGGCGAGCGGCTGTTCGCCGGCAACCTGCTGCAGATACAGAACACCGGATCAGGCTTGGAGGAGAAGTACTACGCATTGAACCTGTGTCAATGCGTTCCTGTCTGAACTTAAATCTGTTCAATAGGCTGCGGTTTCTCTCTGAAAACTCTTTGAGAACGTTTCTTTTTCTGTCGGTTGACCCTTACTGAATTGCTTTTTGACCTTGCTGTAGCTGAAATAGTAAAATATATGGGAGTTAAGGCGGGCCTTTGTTAAACCCTATTTACAGATAAATGCTAGCCTCTACCCACTCGGCCATATTGGCAGGGGATCTTGTTAAGCAAGTTAATGGACAAGCAGAAAACAATTTTAACTATCGTTATTCTGCTATTTGTTCACCTCCCGCTAAACGGGGTAAAAAGTTCAGTAAGCTTAACTAATGTAGCTTACGAAGACGAAACATGTATGGGGTGTTTCAGCCTCCAGCAGAAATTCTCAGGGATGGAGCAGGAAATAAGGAATCTAAGACAAGAAATAGATAACTTAAAAAAATCTATATCTTGCCCAACTGCTAAAAAAGCTCCTGTTCGTAATAAACCTACCACAAAGCAAAAATTTCGTATTCATTTATAGCTTCTTCAGCTTACATAAAAGTCACATTAAACATATCGCGACTGCTGGACCCGGTAAACCAGAGGAATTTTCGCTACTCCGAAGGGAGCCCCATCTAGTCCTTGCGCCACTCCACCGGTACTTAGTTCGGGTAGCATCAGCACTAATCTGGCTTTACCGCCCATCGCTACATCACTGGTAGACGTTGCACCAACATGCGATGTTGAAGAGGTTGGCGAGTTTGTAAAGCCAAAGAAGAAAAAGGTCTAAGAAGAACAAGTCGTGCAGAGATTTGGCTCCAGCCTGCCCAACATCCGGCTCATCTGGACCTATCAGGCAAAGTGAGCTGGTTACCAGTACTCACTCAGCTGAAAGATCTGAGTTACAAACGGGCCCTAGATTGAGTCGAAAAACAGAATGTAGTCATTAAAGGTGTCCTGGAGTCAGCTTCAATTATTCCAAAGGAGCGAGTTAAACATGACTTGAACTCCTTCAATTGTATGCAAAAAAACGCTGCTGACGGACGGCGAGTCCATTCATATTCTCAAGGCATATAGAATAGGGAAGGCTCTGTCTACACCCTGATTCAAATCCTCGACCAAGACCTCTTAAAAATCATCTTGAAAAACGAAGCGCAGGCACAGCTCCTGCTACAGAGAAAATCAACTCCTGCGGGGTCCGCATTCTGAAGTGTTTTTTTCAACCGGAATATGGGTTGAAAGAGCGAATGAAAAATGCGACAGCTAATAATAGAACTGAAAACACGAAAGACCAATGGCGAGGCAAATCTCAAAAATAAGGGATGGACAGATAGTTCAAGTGAAAAGAGCATTTCTCTGGCCGAAGGCAGTCACCCTGACAGCCTAACTGTCCCTGTTTCAGAAACCAAAAACGTGCCCGCTTTAAAACTAATCGTCCCTCAATGCCAGATCTCTGCTTAAAAAGATGCCTGTGCTCCAGACTCTGGTTTTCATCCACCGCCCTGACATTGTAATAGTTACAGAGACATGGGCAACACCCTGTGTATCCGACTCCGAACTCTCTATTCTAGGCTACGCTTACATTCGGAATGATCGACACGAGGGCCGTGGCGGAGGAAGCTGTATCTATGTTAGGCAACCACTTACATTTTTTTCCATTGGACTATCGCCAATTTACCGCGGTAGAGGAGAGCTGTTGGCTCCGAGTAGTTCTAAAGATAACTACTCTTTACTCGTTGGTAGTGTCTATCGCCCACTCAATGCCAGCGAGGATTACGATCTTTGTCTCTCGCTGGCATTTCACGCTGCAGCTGACTTAAATCTGAAGTACTGCTTTGATTGCAGGTGACTTCAATCTTCCTGAAGTTCACTGGTTTCCAAACTTCCGGTCCTGCAAAGTTCGAAGACCTACTTGAGGCCATAGATATAGGCATGTGGGACCAGGTAGTTGATTTTTCCCACCCGAGGATCAAACATACTTGATCTTATTTTTTTGTAGAGGTTGTCAGCCATCGTCAGTGTCACCTTTTAGATCCACTTGGGAATTCTGATCATACTATAGTTCTTTCTACACTAGAACTAGAGGCTGCTGAAACGTTTTCCAAAAAAATATAGCTTTTTTTCCGTGATTTCAGATCAGCAAATATGAGGGAATTGCTAACACACCTAAATTCCCACGACTGGACTAACTTCTTTGTATGTTCGGATGTGAATGTTTGTACTGATACTTTTTACAAAGTTCTAGGTCCACTCATTTCTCGTTTTGTTCCCCGTAAGAAAATAATTAATGTCAAGGATGAAGTCTACCTCCCTTTTATCATTCCGCCGTAGACTGCGTAGACTCTCCCGTCGTTTTCATCTACAAAACGACACCTCCGTCCTGCCCTTTGATCCAGCAAAATCTTTGAAGAGGCTAAGAGGCTGTCTGACGAAAAACGACAAGCCGATGAGGTTACCTTTGCCGAAAAACCCTTCGTTAAATGTTGCGAAGCTCTTTTCGCGCACAGTAAAAGCGCAGAGAAAAACGCAGCACCCCGTACTTCGAGATGCCTTAGGAAACCCAAAAGCTGACGTTAAGTTGACAGCTGATAGCTTCAATGCTTTCTTGTCTAGAACGTTTAGTGAACATACTGTCGCCCCCTTTCCTAACATCCGGGTTCGGACAGGTAACGTCCTCGAAAACCATAACTTTTACCCTCTGGGACGTGACCGTAGCCATTCGGCGTTTTCGTCAATCTTACAGTCCAGGACCAGATGGCGTCCCGGTCAGCGTTTTAAAGGCGGATGCAAACGATATATTTTCCGTCCCTTCTGTATAAGATTTTAATCTTGCTCTTGAAAGTGAAACTTTCCCTATTTTAAGGAAGGAATCGCACATACTGCCTTTTTCCAAAACACGGCCGACCTACGTCATTTGACGACTTTAGGCCAATAAATACACTACCAGCAGTCTCGAAGATCTTCGAGACCTTGATCAAAGACAAGATGATGCGTCACCTAAGAGAGAATAACCTACATAATGCGGGTCAGCATGGTTTTCTCGAAAAAAGGTCTTGTGACACTTGCCAGCTCTCTTTCTTCGATCATGTGCTACAATCTAGAGACAGCGGTTTTGCAATTTACACCGTTTACTTCGATTTCACTAAGGCTTTTGATCGTGTTGACCATGATCTCCTTCTGCTGAAACTGGCCTCCCTCGGCATAGGTAACAAGCTTCTGAAGTTAATATTTTCCCTATTTGAAGGCTCGCGCACAACGGGTTAAAATTTCTGATGTTATCTCCAACCCCACGCATGTGAGGAGCGGAGTTATTCAGGGCAGCGTGCTCGGCCCGCTTCTATTTTGCCTCTTTGTCAACGATGTTCCTGATTGTTTTCAGTATGGTGGGCCCTTTCTGTACGCTGACGATTTAAAAAGTTGCCTATCGATATAAACCAATTGATCGCCACATCGCGCTTGAGCTCTTAAAAACGGATCTTCAAGTCTTCGCTCTGTGGTGTCGCACATGGTGCCTCTCACTTTCTTGGCAAAAGTGCTCCGTTATGGTTATTGATGACAACCATCAGCCCCACCTAAGCATAGACGGTCACGATTAAAACGTGCCCGGAGTTATAAAGGATTTGGGCATATCATATTCTAGTAGTCTTAATCTGTCAGAGCACTGCGCCCTGATTGTCTCGAAAGCACGCCAAACTATTGGGTTTATTCTCAGAAGTTTTAAAACCGTCAAAATTAGATTCAGCCTCTATAAAATGTATGTCAGGGCCTAGTCTGGAATACTGCTCGTTTCTATTTAGTCTTCTGCACGCTTGTAAACGAAACAAGATAAATAAAATAAATAAATAAATAAATAACATGTATATTTAAGGCCCAGAGGGCCCCCATCATTCCAAACTTAGTATCACGGTATAAATAAATACAGTGGATAATTGCTGCACTCATGTGAGCATCCATATGAACAGCAGAAATGAGTAGTATGGTAACATATCCGATTCAAAAATCGGCTTTGTGGCAATTTCAACACCACATTCCCATCCATGAGTACTGCTACTGGGTCCTTGTTTTTTTAGTCGGCTATTGATATAATGGAATAAAAGTTTTGGTTTATATTCAGCCTGTTGAATAATTCTTGATTCAAAGTTCTTCCTTGCCTGACGAATCATTTTTTTCACAGCGCTTCTTTGATGACGAAATTCTTTTGAGATGCTCTGCTGACCCCAGTTTGCCTGGATACCTTCCATTTTTTTATTCTTCTTCTTTAGCTGCCTGTTAAGTTCTCTTGTTAACCAGGCGGGGCGACTATTCTTTTTTGCACCTTCACCGGACAAAGCGTTCAATCAGATCGAGTGAGACTGTCTTAAAGGATCGCCAGTCATCCTCCGGATTCCCTTTAAGCAAACAATCCCATCTCATAGACATCAGTTCTTTCCTCATCGCGTTAAAAATCAGCCTTCCATATATTTCGCTTGCATTCCGTTCCATTCTGGCGCTGAGAATAAAGTGAGTAATCCCACATCAGCGTACTATGGTCACTCTTACCGAGGGGTGCAATAGAATACACTTCATCAATGCTAGAGAAGTCCTTCGTAAATACAAGGTCCAGGCAATTTGCTCTCTGGTTCTCTAAATCTTGTTGGTATGTGAACCTTCTGTACCAGAGGTTGGTCGAGAGTGAGATCCATTAGCTTGTGGCCGAAGGAAGTTGGTGCACCATCAACTGTCAGATTAACCCAGTCTACTATAGGTGCATTGAAATCTCCAGCAATAAGCACCTCCTGGTGGCTTGCTACTTCCTTGAGCAAATGTAGGAGGGACTCATCAGCTGCACTTGGAATGTTCGGTGGTCTGTAGATCGTCAAAAATTGTAGGTTCTGTGAACAATCCTTTTTATCTTTATCCAGAGAAATTCATATTCAGGGAAAGATGGAGTGTGCTCGTTCGACTGCCGAGATTCCTGTCCTAACATATACGGCCACTCCTCCTCCCTTTCTATTTTCTCGGTCCTTTTCGAAAAAGTTGGTATCCATCAATCGAAACCTCGCTATCCGCGATTTCGGCTTTTGAGCCACGTTTCCGTAATGGCAACGATATCGGGGGTTCGGTCTGATACTAATGCTTTGAGTTCATCTACTTTCGATAGGAGACTCTGAGCATTGGTATACAAACATCTCAATTTAGACTGGGTAACTCCTCCATATAGACTTCTGCGAATTTCGCGCGATTGAATACTAGAGGCTGTCATTGCTTTCCGAGATGAACTGGTGTCCATCCCGCCGACGCTGAGTTCTGATGAGTGGTCGTCATCCGAGTTCTGGAGCGCCTTCTTTTTATTATTCAAGCTCTGTACAGTTGGGTACATCGTATTTAGTGTCCTCCGTCTCGGCGAGAATCCACCTTGATTATGTACGGGGTTTGCCATAAGAAAGACCTCTTTATCACTTTTATTTCCCGTCCTTTATTTGGAGCCATTTTTCCCCCTGCTCGGTCCTCCTCTTCAGTTCTGCTCTCAGCATCCTCATTTTGTACCTTTCCTTGGGTTCGTAATCCGGCTGAAAAAACACATCCCTGTGTGCGCTACGGAGAGCCGTTCTCCGTTCTAGGAGGCGTGAAGCCTGAACATCATTTTCAAGAATTATTTTAAGAGGCCTTGGTGATGATAGTTCATGTGAAACATCCGCTTTTCCTAAACGGAATGCTTTGTGCACTGTTACGCATTCGCCATCTCGAAGAATCGAATATGAGTATTCTCGGAAAAGACTGAGGTCATGTTCTACCCTTTCCTTTGCAATCAGAGAAGTGGATTCGGGAACCCCTTTAATAACGAGATTGCGTTTTCGGTCGAAATGTATGTTTGGTGACTTTGAGTTCAGATTTGTTGATAGAGCATAAGTATCAGGAAAAGGCTACTCTGGTCGACGATGTTATTTTGCGTCAGTATGAGCAACTATTCCTAAAGTTAAGGACAAACCCTTTTTGGAAACTTTTGCCAATTGGTCCTCCACTTGCTCCTGTATTACCAACAGAGGATTGCACTTGAGCATCTATCGGTAAGAACGAGCTTTTTCCGGAGTTCAAACCACTTTTTGTGAAAGCTTCTTGGCCCTTTTTCGACTTCGAATTCTTCATCTTAGGTGCTTCAAATTCAACGTGCTTCTCAACTTCACCCTTTTTGTATCATTCAGCGACGATGCCGCATATAATTGTGTATCCAGCACATTTCTGCTTCTGTCTAAGCTCGATGACAGTAGTAAGGTGCATGAGCTGTTTTTGATCTCCCTTTTGAAGCTCTGTAGACGCAATGTCTTTTAAGCTCTACATGAGGTATTCTTGAGGAAGCAATATTTGCATACGTTATTTCTTTGGTTGGAATTCTCGTTGCTACGGGTGAACTTTTGAACCTTCTCTTTGAGATCGGCCATTTCTTGTTTCCAAGTTACTTATCTCTTTCTCCATCAATGAGAATTTCTGCAAGAGATTTAAACACCCCATGCACTTTTCGTCCTCGTAGGTGACATTCATTAGTGTTCCCAGGCTTTTTGCCCGCTTGGCAGGAGGAGAAGTGGTAACAGAATATCTGTCTTTGTCATCTTTTTTTGTTTGCATAAAATTTTGTTTTCCAAATTGTCGTGAGGACATAGCGCAGTGGTTATGCTCGTCGCCACATGAATCTGCGACCAGGGTTCGAGGCTCGCAAGCGACGCGATTTTTTTTCTCAGCACAGATGATTCCTGAGCGTCTGCGTTTTTCCATACCTCTTATGACTGTATTGGAATGCATTTTAATTAATAAATCCTTTTTAAATAACTGGGCTAGGATGCAATAGTATTCAGCAGTCAGACTTCTAATAAGCATGCAACGACTCAGCCTTTGTTGCGACTTCTCCCTCCCTGATGAAAGCAGATTTGAGCAGCACACCGCTGGCGTGAATTTGGAAGCAGGTGAACGCTGAAGCTTGTATTTCTCGTAGGGATAATGTCCTGGACGTGGAATAATCCTCAGTGATGGAATATTTGGATAGCCGCAGAATCGTTAAGTCGAAGAAAAAATTTCCCAAATTAATGACTGCACAATCCACTCAAGAGTTATTCCAAATCAACGTGTCTTCTACACTTCGGTAGAGACTAATACTTCGTACTCTCAAAGGAGCTGAAATTCGAAAGCAATTTCAAACGACGCGCCTTATGGCTCCTACTCCTCCTGTGTAATTTCATATTATGCCCTCAGAATGACATACTATGCAAACAAAATAAAATATTTGTCACAAGGCCTATCCCTGTAAGAGGACTGAAGCGATATTTAAAAGGGTTGGGCCCCGAGACAGAAAAGGGGGCACCCGGGTTTGAACCGGGGACCTCTCGATCTGCAGTCGAATGCTCTACCACTGAGCTATACCCCCGGCATGTTTGTCCTGTAATTTTAATTATATTGTACTTTCATCGTGCTTACTGCATGCTAGCACGAAATACCGCGTTTTGATTGGCTGACTGTTGTGCGCAAGTGCGTTGCATGGACGGCTCGCACAGGCTGATGACCAGGTCAGACCTAGGCAAACATGTGTGTTGTTTAAAAGTTCGACCAATCTGTTATTTCCTCATTTTGCTATAGGAATAACGTTGTTATATAGTGCACATTAATGAGCATATAATATCTATCGTCCTATAAAGCTGACGATATAAAACTTTGGAAGGTCATCCACAACGCAGCTGATGAAGAAAATCTACAGGTGAACTTGCATCGACTCGAGAAATGGTCGCACAACTGGCTCCTCCCATTCAATGCTACCAAGTGCAATATTCTGCGATTCGGCAGAACCAGCTCCGGGCACCAGAGAATTTACTATCTGGACGACACACCGCTACCAGAGGTAAAGGCTCAGAAAGATTTAGGAGTATGGATCACGCCCACACTGAAGCCATCGTTCCATTGCTCAAAAGTAACAAAATCTGCCATGTCAAGCTTGTATCTAATTAAGCGAGCGTTTGCAAAGTTCGACAAAGAGTGCTTTAATAAGGTCTTCGGGATGTTCGTGCGACCACAATTTGAATTTGCCATACAAGCCTGGAGACCGTGGTCTGTCAAAGACCACAACACCCTTGAGAAGGTCCAAAGACGTGCAACAAAGCTTGTTCAAGGTCAAGGCTGCCTGCCTTACGAGACACGATTGTGTAATCTTGATCTGTTTCCTCTGGACTATAGACAGCTACGCGGCGACTTAATACAAGTCTTTCGAATGCTGCGGCTTCAGGATTGTTGCCTTGCATCTGGCGACTTCTTTGAGCTGGCCACTACCACTACTTTGCGAGGACATCCCATTAAACTACGTGTGACAGGTGCAAGACTTGACACAAGAAGGTTTTTCTTCTCCAACAGAGTGATTAAGGCCTGGAATGCTCTGCCGGCCGACATAATCATGTCCCCATCCGTTGACACTTTTAAGCGGAAGTTTGACCAGTACAGCCATAAGTACCACCACGACATCCGAACCTAACACATTTCCTGAAACATATTCCCATCCACACTTTACGCGTCATATAACATACTACTCCCTATTTCTGAGTAACATTATTTTATAATTGTTTGTCCGATGCCCTGTAGTGTGTCGGGGAGATAACCCTTTGTCCAATGTCCATTATATGTCAGCTTTTTTTAATTTACAGTCTCACTGACATCAATAAGGAGCTCAAAGGCTTCGCCTATATTTCCCTTAATAAAACTGAACTGAACTATCCTATTTTTTTTCTTTAGCGTCCAAGGCTCTTGAATTTGCCGGTTTCGTGGTGCGCACCTAACTTCAAACTTAAGTTTGAGTAAAACTTTTGGCTAAATACTGGTAAAATATTCCGGCTTTGAGTTATGTGGGAAAGATACAGGTAAAGGAACTTTCGCATTCAAAAATGCAAAGGAAATCTTGTGCCAGTAAAGGGGATGGAGACCATGGCTTACCCGTTCGGAAGGGATTGGCTGCCTCATTCCAACAAACTCAGAATGTATTCGTCAAATATTTTGCCGAATAACGAACGGCAAACATTATACTTCGGGGCTGTACATTGTAGTCTGACTTGTGTGAAATCCCAGGTAAGCCTCCTTTGTCAGCTGGGAGAATAAAAATGTTTTTGTCAGTTTTTAGATCCTTTAATGCTTTCTTTTGTTCTGGTGATAGTGATGAAAAATGACTCACGCGTGTAGCCTGCGTAAAATCTACCCTAGGATATAGAATTGAATATCGTTACGGACAAAGCATGCTTGGGGCGTTCATAACCGGCAATCTTTACCGGCTGCAAAAATTCCAATTCACCAAGGAGCAGCATATGCAATTTTGCCGTAATAATCTTCCCTTACACCTAATTGAATCTCAAAACGAAACGATCACCCATGTATCAGAACTCGAACGACAAAGAAGCGGAGACTTCTAGACAAAAAGTGGTTGACATTTTCTCAATCAGCTCATACAAACCCGAACTATTCAGAAAATGCCGTACATCTTTCCTCCAGAGTCCTTACAGTAACGGAAGAGAATTTTGCTTTTTAAAGGGATGAAATACAATCATTCTGATTCAAATTACTTGGACTTCCTTGGTAGCTTAGAATTCATCAGTTCAACAGTTAACCTCGCCGAAGATGAACGGTTTACAATAAGAAACAGCATTGTCCAAGCATCAAAAGATCGGAATCATTTTTATCACTATCACCTGAAGAAAAGAAGGAATTAAAGGATCTAAAAACTGACAAACAACATTGTTATTCTCCCGGCTGAGAAAAGGAGGCTTAACTGCGATTGTGAACAAGTCAGACTGCAATCAAAAAGATGATGTCCCTATAAGAAAATATCTCTACATACAGGCTTTTTTCCACAGACCTAGTAAGGGACAGATTTCATTTATTGACAAAAGTGCTAACACGCCTTACAGGGACGAAACAACTACCAATAGATGTTGCGAAATCCCTAAGACAATCCGTACCCACCATCACCAAGATCTACGAATTGCCAAAAGTTCATAACCCTGAAATCCCACTGCGACCGATAGTATCATTACTCGATGCACCGAATTACACAATTTCCGAGTGGCTATTCCGTCAACTTCACCCATTTACGAGAGATTGTAAAACTTCCATTGAGAACTCTGGTATTTCTAGAGAAATTGAGAGGAATCACGATCTCCACTGATGAGATAATGGTCTCCTCTGATGTAGTTCCTTTTTTCACATCGATACCTCTAGACTTAGTAAGGCACTACTCGGGCGATGTCCTAAAGTTATAGGACACGAATGTTCCCGCAACTGCCTTTCTTGAACTCATAGATCTTTGTTTAGAAACCATTTTTCGTTCAACCACCAAAACTATTAACAACTAAAAGGAGCTCCAATGTGGTCACCCATATCTGGCTTTCTTGCTGAACTGACAATGCAGAACCGAGAATCTACGGCTCTTCCAATAGTTAACCCTAGGTTTTGGGTACAATATGTCAATGACACGTTTTTTTCGTCAAACTTAACCAACTAGAAACGCTCCACAACACTATCAACTCAACCATTCCGGGAATCAAATTCACACTCGAGAAAGAAGTTGACAATAAACTCCCATCTCCTCATCGTATTCCACGATGAGAAGATGCTGTCGTTGTTACAAGATAGTTCAACTTATAAACCTCTTAAAACGGATCCTACAAAAACGCAGAATTCAACTATTGAAAAGGTTTTAAAGCGTCTTACAGGGAAGAAGCAAATATCAGAAGATATTGCCAAGTCCCTAAGACAAACTGAACCAACCATAGCTAAAAATCTACGGATTACCTAAGGTTCACAAAGCTGAAGTACCATTACGACCGATAGTATCATTGATTGGTGCACCCAATTATAAAATTTCTAAGTGGCTATTCCACATGTTACATCCATTGACAAGGGATTGTGAAACCTCTATCGAAAACTCTGTAGAATTTCTGAACAGATTGAGAGGACTCCAGATTGCAGAAGATGAAATAATGGTATCTTTCGATGTTGTCTCTCTTTTCACATCCATACCAATAGATTTGGCAAGGCGATACACAGAAGAATTATTGCAGTCTTATGACATGGATGTTTCTGTATCTGCCTTACTTGAACTCTTGGATCTATGCCTGGAAACGAATTTTTCCTTCTCACAAAGATACTGCAAACAGCTAAAGGGAGCCCCTATGGGTTCACCCATCTCCGGATTCTTGGCTGAAGTAACTATGCAAAAGTTAGAAGCTACAGCCTTACCACTAGTTACCCCCAAATTATGGGTACGCTACGTAGATGACACTTTTGTTATCGTTAAAAAAGATCAACTAGAAAGGCTGCATAGCATTATAAACTCAACGATACCAGGTATCACCTTCACGCTCGAAAGAGAAATTGACAGTAAACTCCCATTTCTTGACGTCCTCGTACAGCGAAAGACTGACGGGACATTTCAAACATCGGTTTACCGCAAAGAAGCTTATGCGGAAATTATCCTGCATTACCAGAGCAACCACCCTATTGCTCACCAGCGGAGTACTGTAAACAGCCTTCTCAATCGAGCTAAAACACAATGTTCTGATAATGTACTCTACCAAAACGAACTCAGTTATTTATTCAAACTATTTGGCAGAAATGGTTATCCAAGAGAATCTATACGTCGATGCATGAGACGACAGAAGTCAAGAGAAAAAGGAAAAGACAAGGAACTAGATTGTTCCGGTCAAGCGCCCAAATCGAAGAACTGGCGAACACTTCCGTACATCAAGAACGTGTCTGAACTCGTTGAAAGGCACCTGCGGAAACATCAAATCCAAGTGGCGCACAAACCAACGACTACACTACGAAATCAGCTTGTACACCCTAAGGATAGGGTTGGCTATTTAGATAAAAAAAGAAGTCGTTTACAAGATACCATGTAATAGCTGCAATGCGGTGCACTGTGGACAGACAGGAAAGTCAGCCTCAACGCGCATACACGAACATCAATTAGCAGTAAGGAGGCGAGACCACTTGTCTCAAGTTGCCATGCATACGTTAGACACGGGACACAAATTTGCTTGGGACAAAACCCGCATTGTTGCTTCCTGTCCATCTAAGAAAGGCCGAGAATTTTTAGAGGCCATTTTCTCAGATAACTCATGCATCAACCGACACATCGAATTAGACCATGTGTACGGCTACCTGAAAGAACGCGGGAAGAGACGAGAGCCAATCCAAAATGGACATAACCCACAATAACAACAATAAAAGCAGGAATGACTAAGCGATATCGATTTTTTCGGCACGTGTTAAATTTGAACTGTTTTTTTGCACACTAACCACTTGTCTGACGACGACCTGGGGTACCAGCGTCGAAAATTTACATAATAAAGTTACCTTTTTGTTTCCCAAAGAACGTCTTTGCTTCTTAATATATTTCTTGGGATGCGTATTTTCCAATTAATATATATATATATGAAAAGAAAAGGCGATCTCAGGGACTATAGGTGTATTGTCCTGACGTTTTAAAAGCATACAAGCTTCCATCGTCGGAGGTGAGTATCGTACCGCGTCTCACAGTATTTATAGGGTGATAGCCAGTTTGTAACACAGGGTTGATTGTACGGGGTTTACCTTAACGAGTGTACTATAGGAGGACGGGGTGGGGGAGTCCTTAATTGGCTTTGGCGTTCTTTGCCGGCATACACACAGGAATCATCTCTGTAGCCACCGGGGTAAAGAAGGGGAGGAGGAAATTGCCGTCAGTTGACATGTCTCTCGTTGAGGGGGCGGCCATTGTCTGGGTCGGCATTGACCTTAATTGGCGCCCTGGGTCGATAGTCATGTT